>JARYHS010013630.1:146492796-146759467 GCA_031002005.1 Vandiemenella viatica
CTTGTCATTGGTGATTTTGGTATTTACCTTTTTAGCACTCTTGTTCTTAGTTAACCATGGTTCCACACGTTTTTAGTGCGCATCTCAGTTTCTCTGGCTGTAACCAACCGCAGCAGTTGAGTTGTTTGCAATTTCATATCCGATACGCACTTACTGTATTCCTTCCGCATTTTCTTTAGCAGATATTTTCTATCAGAACTGATAAATACCGAAGAGCAGTCCATTTACAGCCATCATTCCCATTTCTTTCTCCATTCATTAATGGATTCGTGAATGTATATCTTAAATAAAGTTGGGCACAGACAGCATGCTTGATTTAAACTTCTGGAAATTCGTAATTTTTACAACACTTCATGCTCTTGTTTAATATTTAGTTATATGTAAAGTTATCATCTCGTCTAATAAACTGTTTTTGTTTGTTTATGGCTTCACACCTCGTTGACGTCGAGGAAAGGACTGGGGGCAAGGAACGGGAAGGAATTCGTCCATGTCCTTTTGAAGAAAACCCCAGATTCACCTGGAGAGATTTGGGGAACTATGGAAAACCCAAATTTGGATTCCCGGAAGGGGATTCGAACTCGGGTCCTCCCAAATGCGACGTGAGAACGTTAATCGCCACCCACCATGCTCGGTAATAAGCTACTTGTAGTTGCAACGGGTTTCTTTTTGGTCATCCACAAGTACAAATAATGGAATGATTTTTTTATGCCTTTTCAAGGTCAACCAATATAAAGTACATATCTATTATCTAACGAGGAAACATACGCTCAGCTACTGGAGAGTGCGGGGCGAAGTATTTAGTGGAGTGACCATTGACCTTTGCGCCCCGATGTAACTGGACAGTGCTCACACTGAAATGTTGGACATCCATCCATCTAGACGCCGCTATGAGGGATCTGGGTTTTGTACCGCCATCCACCCCCCCTCACCCCCCTGCCTTAATTTACTGTCTTTTCCAGTATCTTTCCACTGAAGACCAGACGCTAAGCAGCTTTAGTCCATAAGTGACAGAAGGTAAAGAAGGATCGGGAAGCCATCCATTTATGGGTTGATTTGCACACCTTTCCCCCAACGTACCTGAAATCAAGAAAACCATCTGGTCCCTTCACCCGTACTTTAACTCTGCTGTGGAATGCAGGCGAGAGTGGTATCATAGCATGTAACGGAAACCTGGTAATCAATCCTATGCTGAAGGTACCAGGTTCGGACCTACTGGTGAAGCATTGGAACTAAACCACTTCAGGAGTAGCTCTGCGTGGAACATTGTGCCCACTCGGGCTTAAAGGACGAGCCGTACTGTGACTACGGCGTGGAGACGACGGTTTACCGCATCATGGAAGATGGTGCTACCAGATGTTTACAGGATCATCTGTCTACTCTCCACGCTGCTAACGGAGACATAATCGAAGGGATACACTCAATCGAGAGCATGCTGTACTTGTTATAATTTTATTTCTTGTAGTTGTACTGATTAATAATAGTAGATGAATAATTACATTCTTCCCTATGCCTATCTTTATTAGTTTCCTAAGCACACAGCAATCATAAGAACAGTATCTGCCTTCACCAAGTCCAAGCAGTTATTCGAGATGATCTAAATCGTAATCAGTTTAGTATACTTATAGTATAGTCTAACATGTTGCTACTCAGGTTTATCCCTACGTTGCTTCAATATTTAAGGGTTAACATAATTCCGCCATTTACAAAGGAGCTGTGATGGAACAAACCATGATTGTGAGCCGTGCGCGGCTCTCTGTCGCTAGGCGGCTGTTTCATATCGCTAACTTCTCCGCTAGGGCGCGCGGCGGCCAGGTTCCGGCCATCTGGTGGCGATTGTCATCTTTCGCCAGCCGATAGAGAGCGCTGTGAATGTGAGTGCCCTCTATCGGTCTGTAGAGAGGATTTAAGGGGCGACCCGGCTCAGGAAAGAGGGGAGTCTCTGCGGTCAGTCTCGGCTAGGAAGTGAACAGTCTGAGGAGGAAGTGGCGGTGTCGGAAGCGGCAGTTGAAGAAGGCGACGTGCTCCATGCACGGGCAGCAGTTAGGCGGAGCAACGTGATACTTGGCCGTCGACGAGGGGTTATTGGCGGTGCCTGGTCTGACAAGCAGTTCTGAGTGGCCGTAAACTGTGTCGTCGCCTCACATGCCCAGACTATATGGCAGTTTGGGGTGTCCTCGTAAAGTGTGCGCTTTGGCACCTTCTGGAGCAACCTGTGCCTTCATGTTCCACGAGTGGATAGACTGTTAGAGAGTTCGTGGTATTCAGACAATTCAACTTCGTTGTATTTTCTGCTTCCTCGGTGCAATTGGAGATTTTCTGTTTGGTGTTCGTGCTTGCGTGGGACAATCTATGTCACTAATGGCTGTTCTTTCCATGAGGGAAACAGTGTATGTATGTTTGTCTGTACCCTTGAGGGGTGCTGAAACATGAAAACAGACCAGTGTTGGTTGAGCTCAACTGATATAAGTGCCTTGAGAAGCTCGATCTTTGGAAATCCTGTTTAGGAACTTATAGCACCGGATATTCTACCATTATTAAATTGTTGTTTAGACATAAGTAAATTTAAGTGTGTAAATCCTTGGACTCTTGGGCCATCATGGATCATTAAGGCCAACTAGTATTGTGGTTATTTAATATAAGTATATCTTGGGGGAATTTTAAGTAACCGATTGGTAATTAAGCTTATTACATGATATAGTGTGAAATCTTATGTTTGAAGTTGTTGATATTGTTGTGTAAAGTTGTATTGTATTTGGTATTTATTGTAATAAACAAGACTGAGACAATTGTAACCATGCGCCCACATGCTTGCCAACCTAACTACCACCTCAGATTGTGATGCACCAAGTGTCAAAATAAAAATGCCACCGTTGCGATGCTCCTACCGAGCGCTGTGGGTGAGTGGTTAACGCTCTTACTTCGCATTCGGGAGGAAGGCGGTTCGAATCCCCGTCCGGGCATCCAGATTTGAGTTTTCCATGGTTTTTCCAAATCACTCCAGGTGAATACCAGGATGCTTCCTTCAAAAGGCCATGGCCAAAATCCTTCCCGTTCCTTGCCCCCAGTCCCATCCCGCCTCTAATGACCACGATGTCGACAACGCGTAAAGCCATAAGTAAAAAAGCGATACTCGTATCCAAAGAAACGTGTACTATTTGCTTGAAGACAGCGGCATCACTTTAACTCTTAATTAGTCTATTCTAGTGTAGTGTAGTAAAGTATCTGAATACAATGTCCAACAATTGTGGGTTTTAAAATTGTTTTCGTTGTGAGTATATAAAACAGTTCTGTGGCATTCATAATCTTCGACATCGTGTTGCATTGAAAATAAAGAGTGAATAGAATGGATACAGATGTCACATTAACAAACGCATTACCAAGCATTACTCGTTTCATGGATCCATTATATTATTATTCTTGCCTTCTTGTAGTTAGCAAGCAATTCTCTACATTATGAACGCAAATGGTATTCACCTCTCTGTTCTCATTCGCCTCTAAGGGATGAACAGAAACAATTTCCCCGGCCAGATCGAGGTCAGTGTTGCAGTTTATTTCTCGCCGTGACAGGCAATTCTTGCAGGTCGACGCTTTCACGGGAGATAGCAACCAGCTACGGCAGAAAAAGCTGGCGGTGGCTGGTCCTTGGATAACACCGCACATCTGAATTTCATAGCTTATTTCTGGTAACAGAAAAGTTAAAAATTATAGTATTTTGTGTACGTAGACTATTAAACATTGAAAAGAGCAAACCTGTTGTAATCTTCAAAGAAAGAAAGTCTTACTTTGACAAACGTATTATATGAGAACTTGAAATTTATATGTAAATGTGGCAATGAATTACAACAGCTTTGTGGGATGTAGACTGCCGATTATCTTCGCGAATTAAAGAAAACGCAGTATCACGTGTTGGCTCCGAAAGCAGTTCACCTGTTTCGATAGTATGCGTTTGTTCTAAATGTGTTAGAATTGACTTTCACTTCATAACTATAAGATTTTATTCCAGGAAATGTTTTGAATTAACAACTTAGTTTGTGTATCATTCTTTAACAGTAACATGTCCTAGTTGGTATTTTGTTGGAGGCTCAAGTTCGTTTGTTTGTGAGACTGTTATACAGTACGTATGCTGAAACTTGTGCAAATTTTACACAATACTCACTTTTTTCATAGGGGAAAGTTGCTTAAATTGTTTCTGTACTACTCTTCAACATCGGAATTATATTTTTCACATCATTTAAATCTGTAAGTAAATTTTATCTATTCAATTTTTACGTAAATATTTAATTATTTTTCAGCACCTTCTTAAGATGCCATCACTGGTGTGGTTTTGCAAAACTTAGTTTCCTGCCATAACCAACAAAGCTGTGCCATTGCGCTGCTCATTGTGATTTGCCCATTTCCTGTTCATTTAAGTCGTTAAAAAGTCAACTTCTGTTGATGCGTTAGTAGTTTATGCTCTAACTGTTCTGTCTCCCCCTACCACAAATATTGCACCTTTTTGCAGTTAACTTCGCTTGTGTTAGATGTTCTTTACTTAAGATGGTAGTCCGATAATTTCCTGTCATGTCGCCGATGCACATGATTTAAAAGTTGTGACCTGCTTTTCAGCACAATCCCTCTGAGCTGCACACACTATCTCCAGTGACGCGTGAAGCTTTACGCCATCCTCAACAAAGGATTTTTCACAGGCATAAAAAAAAATTAGGTGATAACACATATTATTTCATCATTTGACATGAAATGGGTTGCACACGGAAGCGTTTTAAGTTCTGCATGTATGTAGTTGGGCCGTATTGCGTGTTTCGACCTCGAATATGAGAACATTTTCGTTGAAAACCCGTATTTTTCATTGCTGGTCACTTGTAGCTGCTGCACGAGGATAGCATTATAATAACTTTGCTACATTGTAAATTTGGTAAATGTTCCACTATTTAGTTTTGATGCTGAGGCGTCTCACCTGCCTTATTGAAACCTCAGTCATTCCACAGTGCAATTCGTTGAAGACGTCTGTCCTTTTTATTTGTATTAAGAGCTTCCGAATGTATCCGTGCAGATATCTGGCTGCCAAACTAATTTTACTCGTAATAAGCCATTATAATGTAAGTTTAAATTACTAAATTTCTTTGGAATACCATTAAGAACTTTAATTTAGTTGTTAAGTACGTTACCCAATTCACAGGCCATTGATAATATCTGATTAGTAAAATATAGATTCCGTTCCAGTTTCACAACAAGCAAAAATAACTACGAAAAATATAGAAGATATTGTGACGAGAATAATAATTGTGTGAGGAGGAAACGATTTCTTCTTTGTGAAGACCTCAACGTAGGAGGAGAAGAATCATATGAAGACTTGTCCATGCAGAGTGGAAACAGAACGACACCACTTGCAATTTTACGGCTGAAGTCTGAATATTTTGCTTATTACAATGTAAGAAAATGTGGTGAATTCAACAAATAATAACTAAGAGTTGCGCATTGCAAGGATCAGCGTGACAAAAAAATTGCTAAGGCTTGGGTTTTAGTGAACCGTGATATTTATGATGATTTCGCTGCTATCACTGTATTGTTTTAACTAATAAGAGTAGTTAAGAATAATTTAAAAGTGTATACTAAGTTATGAATTAAATTATCTAATTGAAGCTTAGCTTCGTGAAATTTCACGGATGTGGATAGAAATGCAAGATTTTTGTAAAAGGTGGATAACTTGAAATGTCTTTGCTTTAGTATCTATAGTCTGCGTCAACTTTAATTATTGTTACACATTTTCTAATAATATATATCATGAAAATAATTAAGTAGCATATTTGGGAAAGTGAAGAAAACAAATATTATGATAGTACTCGACACTTCAAGCGGAAGTCTGGATTTTTCAGTTGTGGTTATTAACATAAAGATCATTTTAGCGTGCAGTGACTCTTTGAGCTTCAGCTCAGTGTTCTTATTGTTACACTGTACAAAGGTTCCATCGACATCCGTTGTGTTACTCGGGGTATCCAGGGCTAATAACCACGTCGTAGACTCACCATGGAACTAGAAAAATTGTGAAGAAGATACTGTTTAGATTTAAGAAAATATATTATTAAATTATCACAAAAGAGAAACGACCATACTTATAGATTAGACTATTAAACTCATGACAATATGCTGTGCTTTACAGCGATAAGCAAGTACCCACTGTTCACAATGAAGGAGTTACAGATACCAGCTATATGTCTGAAGAAATATTTGCATACACATTGCTTCTGCTTGTTTCAATTCGTTAATCCTTCATCGTTCGTGTGGATGAGCCACCGCATAGCGTACGTGAAGTAAGGCAATGTGAAGTGACGTCACTTGTTTATTCTCTTGGGTTGCTCGTAGCTGATCCGATGCTCCCGAGCAGTGGTGTGGTGCCGACGAGGCCAGCGGGGGATATGACACGGCGCAGCGTTTCCTAGAAATTGACAGCGGAGCGGCGGAGGTGTCGGCGGCAGCGAGTCCGTCCCACTGCGAGGTGAAACCTTTTGCGCCAATCGATAGCTGTGCCAGCAGTACGGCTTCTGCTGATGCCGCCTCACTACTCGCCAAATTAAAAGCTGGCGCCGCTCGGCCAGAGGTCAATGCCATCAACCTGCTAATCTGACAGTCCAACAGCTGGCAGAAAATACGACAGTCTGAAGCGCAGTGTTACAAAAACTCAGGGTAGGAAATGCATTACCAAAAGAAGTGAAAATGGAAGTGCCACAGGGTAGTGTTTTTGGACCATTCATAATCGTGAATATAATGAATGACTGTGTTGATGGTCTAATATAGAAATTAGATTGTTTGCTGTTGACATAATGCTATATAATAGGTAGAAGTTTATGAACAGCTGCAGGGAGATCTGAAACAGGATATCTAATTGGGTAGGGCAACATGGGATGAAGATAAATGCAAAGGAAGAGTCAGTTTATTAGGTGCACAGATAAAAAGAAAGGTTAGATTATATTATAAGGCTTGCTGAAGACTTGAAATGCAAATACCTTGGCATAACATTTAATAACAAACCCAACTTGGTAGGTTACATTGGAGAGGTAGTGGAAAAGGTTTAAAAACCCTTCACTTGTTAGAGAGAGTAATAGGGGAATGTACGAAAGAAGAAGGCAATTGGGTTACAAAACTTCGGTCAGACCATTGCTTCAAATTAGTCATGTAGTATAAGACCTACATCTGGGGTATCAAATTAAGATTGGAGGGTACACAGAGGAGGGCTGCTTGATTTGTCTCTGGAAATTATCGCAGAACATAATCAGCAACTGATATGATCAGGGAGCTGGAATGGGATTCATTGGAACACAGGAGGAGGGTGAAGAGAGTTATGGGAGTGTACAAGGACGTATATTTGTGATGAAGCGTGCAAAGATATTGGTGGAAAAATTAGGAGAGTTGCATGACCATGACCGCAAGCTGGCACTCTGTTTCACGAGAAGGGTGTGGGTAGATTCGCTTTTTTAGGTAAGGGGAGGGGGCAAGGATTGTAATAAGAGATTATGAATTAATTATGCATAATGCTGAAATAATTTGTAGAGGACAAAAGTAGGTGGGAAAATGCAAGTGGAAAAATGGGGTTGTAGGGCAATTACCATCGCAGCTTGGTAACTAAATTAAACAACCTAAAGCCACTTCTCATCAATGCCATCATGGTACATGTTGCCATGAGAAGGGTGTATATTTTACGCGAACACTGCTACATTTAATGATATTTTTTAGCATTCACATCACCAGGGGGCAAATAACTAGCTGGGGGGAGTTTCTGCACTCATTCTGACGTCCACAATATATCGTTTTCATCAGGTCGTATAGCTTTCGCAACGTTTGTCTAAACCGGTTGCGACAGATGAAACGGTACTTCAAACTAGCTATAAAATATGCATAAATCTTTTACTATACGTCTCACATACTGTTAAAGGACACCAGATAAGGCTGTCCGCGAGTTGTAACCTCTTTTATGTTACATTTTCAGTGCAGTTACGTGCCCCAGTATTGAATTTGCAGAGGAAACGGGGTTGAGGGTTCCATCTTGCCGCACGCTTACGGCTATGCTCAATTTAGCCTCTAGAACGAGTCTGAACATCTTCTCAACTATCCTCATGGCTTACAATGCATATCCAGAATTTC
This sequence comes from Vandiemenella viatica, assembly GCA_031002005.1. Taxonomy (NCBI): domain Eukaryota; kingdom Metazoa; phylum Arthropoda; class Insecta; order Orthoptera; family Morabidae; genus Vandiemenella; species Vandiemenella viatica. Next base: position 146,500,933 of record JARYHS010013630.1, read on the forward strand.
ACATTTAATGTCAGTAATACTAAAGATATGTAGACATAAAATAAAGGGATAAAAGTTATTAGACTTTCAGTGATAAAGGTGCATAGCTGCTTGTTTTATATAAAATTTATCCGTATACGTCAACATCAGGAAATTAACTGGTGACAGGTTAATCTTATTGTTACTTAAAAAAAGGCTAATACCATTCCGCTAGTTCGACAACCATTTGGACTGCCAGAGGTAACTGAATCCGACCGGCAGTATTGGGGGGAATAGCGTTCAGTGAAAAATGAATACTAATTTCAGGACAAATAGTCTTATCCTCAGTTTATCAGGTTCGACTCCACTTCAGCTATCGTATCTTAGTCTTATCCTCAATTTATCAGGTTAAATTCCGCATCAACTATTGTATCCCTAGGGCCATGGACCGTTTATTATTCAGAAACTCATCAAAATTGTTTTATAGTGAATGGCTTTCAACCAAACAGACAAACAAAAGAGCAAACACAAATTTTAAAAACAGTTAATTCCTTGTCTTTAACTAATTATTATTTAGTAAATACGCCAATACAACTGTCTTGGATATTCTTTATTTTTCGGACGCGTTTCGCCTCTCGTCGAGGTATCCTCAGCGTACAATGTTTTCTGTAATATGTGATTAGTTATAATTTGAAAAAATGTTTTTGTTTTATTTACATATAACGAAATTATTCTATCTATAGGATGCATAATTTGACTTATATTTAACATACTAGTTATGAATTATCTTATAGAACGTTTGTTTACATTGGTGTACTACGATGGGATTCATATTCCTAGTACACCCAACAATTGAAAGTCTTATTTAATGTATATAAAACAAGGGCATTACAGTTTTGTGTTTCGAGTCAAATAAATTAAAGATGTTTTTTAGCCAGTCTGTTTTCCTCCTTTCCTTTGAGGTGGCCATAGAATCTTGCCCGTCTTTTGCGGATTTATTTTGCGATTTTCTTTATGTTGTTGTAGACTTTTTTGTTAAATCTCTTTTGATGGGCATCATTCTTGAAGTTCTCAAATTCTCCCAAGAGCTCTTTGTCAATATTCAGGAACAACGGCTTCTGTTTGTTTCAGAACTATTTCATAATGATGTTTCTTAGTAGATTGTGAAAAATATTTTTTGTTATATATCTCTCACGAAATTTGGTAGGCTATTTCTAGTTTGTGTATCCTTTCGCTAATAGCTTCTTTCCATTTTTCATTATAACCTCACTCAACTACTTAAATTTTTCCACTCGATTGTGTCTCCGTATTTGGTTTGAAGGTTTGGTGGAATATTACTTCCGTGTTTTTTTTTTTAGAATACATTTAAAGTTGTTTGATCTGTGATTTCTTTGAGCAAATCAATTTAAATCATAGCAGATGTTAAATCATTTGATAAATACCCATGTTTTCGTCAAAAGCCAAGGTGTGTTTTGATCCCTTTAGAATTAGTTTCCATTCTAAATGGACTGTAGTCTGTTTCCTTTAACTTCCCTCGCCAGGACAGAATGATCTTATCGAGAGTGGTGACAGACCGTCACCCTGCTGACATCAGTTGTGTCTCAAAAGAATCCGACAGACATCCTAAAAACTTAACTTTTGTTTTTGTTTTTGTCAGGATGAATCTAATTATACCCAATAGTTTTAAGTCAACTCCAAATTCATTAAGAATGTTTAACAGCACTTTCCGGTCTATCGAGTCGCACACTTACTTAAAATACACAAACACTGACAGGTCTTATAATTATACTAGCCTCTAAGCCAGTAAAAAATGACGGGTTTAACGGAATATCGTTTTATACATATAGTCAGGGAAGGAATGGAAATACAAATACCGAAGCGGACAATAAAGGGGGAGAATGATCCACCGTGGTACCCATGCGAAGTCAAAAGATTACTCAAAAAACAAAGGAAAATACACGCACGCTCACGAAGAAAGGGGTGTCGCAGCGATTTAGAAACCTTAGCTGATTTAAGAGGATGTATTAAGAATGTAAAGCGCGAGGCCTTTAACGATTTTCAATCCAACTCTCTCTCTAAGAGTCTCACAGAAAACCCAAAGAAATTTTGGTCGTATGTACGAAAAGTTAATTGTACCAACAGCAATATTCCAGCACTAATTTGTGAAGGTTCCGAGGTTAATGAAAGCCGCGATAAAGCTAACGTACTAAATACTGTGTTCAAAAATTCATTTACAAATGAACATAAGGGTAGTATTCCCGTTTTCCCACGCCGTGGCGAGTCGGTGATGGAATAATTACGAATAGATACTGCAGGTATCATTAAGCAATTAGAGCTCCTGAAGTGGGAGAAAGCACCGGGCTCGGATGGAATTCCAGTAAGAGTATTTTCAGAGTATGCGGCCGAAATTGGGCCATTTCTGTCTGATATATTCAGTAAATCATTAGAAGAGGGAAAAGTACCTTCAGACTGGAAAATCGCGCAAGTAACTCGGATTTTCAAAAAAGGTGATCGAAGTGATCCTGGAAACTATAGTCCCATATCTATAACATCTGTTTGTAGTAGAGTTATGGAGCATATTATATGCTCGAACATTATGAATTTTCTAGATGATAATAATTTGCTTACAACAAATCAACACGGATTTCGGAAGAAAAGGTCATGTGAAACACAGCTGGCCCTGTTTACACACGACGTAATGAAAGTTATCGATACAGGTTCATAAGTAGATGCAATTTTTCTAGATTTCCAGAAAGCCTTTGACTCTGTGCCACACAACCGTCTTTTATCGAAGCTTCGAGCGTACGGTATATCGGACCAGCTTTGTGAATGGATAAAGGATTTTCTAACTGGTCGGTCGCAGTATGTTGTCGTTGAAGGAGAAAGTTCTTCTAATCTAGATGTTACATCGGGTGCACCTCAAGGAAGTGTAATAGGACCACTTATATTCTTAATTTTTATAAACAATCTCGGAGACAAAGGGAAAGCTTTTTTGGATTATTTGCTGATGATGCGGTTATTTATAGGGAAGTAAGAAATTTGGCCGATTGCTTAGAAATTCAGCGTGATCTGGATGTTATTTTGGCTTGGTGCGCTGAGTGGCAACGTACTCTAAATTGTAAAAAGTGCAAGACAATGAGCATAACTAACAAAAAGAATCCAATTGTTCAGAAATACGAGTTAAACAATAGTTATTGATATGGTCGATTCTATGAAATATTTGGGAGTAACAGTACAAAGGAACATGAAATGGGACATACGCATTCATTCGTTAGTAGGTAGAGCAAATTCTAGGCTGCGATTCATAGGTCGAATCTTAATCTTGAAAAATTGTAATCTCTTGTGCGTCCACATTTGGATTATTGTTGTGCCATTTGGGACCCGTTTCGTAAGGGGTTGATCGACAGTATAGAGAAAGTACAGAGAAGAGCCGCTCGATTCGTGACCGCTTGGTACAGTCCTTACGAAGCGTCACAGAACTGATTAGTAGACTAGGCTGGGATTCTCTGGTAGATAGACGACGACGCACGTTTCGTTTAAACTTCGTTCTGGCCTCGCATTCGGGAGGACGGCGGTTCGAATCCCCGTCCGGGCATCCAGATTTGGGTTTTCCATGGTTTCCCCAAATCACTCCAGGTGAATGCCGGGATGCTTCCTTCAAAAGGCCATGGCCGAATTCCTTCCCATTCCTTGCCCCCATCTTTTCCCGTCTCTAAAGACCACGTTGTTAAAAAGGGACGTTAAACTGTCACAAAAAAAAAATTTAAACTTATTGGTAAACATGCGTACTCCCACTTTCACTTTTGAGTGTAGTGAAATTCTTCCTCCACCAACCTATTTGAGTCGGAAGGACAGGAAAGATAAAATTAGAGAAATAAGGTGCCGGACTGATTCTTATATGAATTCTTTTTTCCCTCGTACAATTAGGGATTGGAATGCACAGCAAAGAGATTAGCTTTGGTGCTGAGCACCCTCTGCCACCCACAATTTTGTGAATTGCAGAGTATGTATGTAGATATGTAGATGTAGATATTCTGTCAATTAATTTATTTGCAGTTGCTTAAAATAATTGTAATTTCTCATCGCTTGTGCTGTAGCAAAAATTTCAGTTGTCAGCTTGTTCCAGGATGCATTTCAGCCTAACCACATTCTCCGCCAATATTGCTGCTAGAAAATCAAAGCTTCAATCACACGCGGATTAATACATTCCCTGTATTGCGTATCAGTGTCATCATGAATCACAATATAAACTTGATCCAAAATCTTCACGGGTTCTTACATCTTTCTTTCTTATTATCTGTTATGAAGATTGATGTTTCAATGGCTGACACAGCTTACATGCGGCTGAAATAATGACCCCAGCTGAAACCAAGGATGCTAAAAGTAAATCTTAACAACTTACGTTATGCCAGAAAATATTAGTTGTAATTGTGGTTCAGGTTGCATAGATCGCTATCAATTTGGAACTTTTTTCATTCAAAACAAGTAATGATTTCAGTAAAAAAACTGATAATTAATATGCCAGTTTAAACGAAACACATACTTATCTTTCAGCGTCCTGGGAATTCATTTCTGAGCAATTGTTTAACTAAATAGAATTGTTATACCTTGTGCTAGTGCCTTACACTATAGCAAAACGTTTATGTTGCCATCTTGGTTCAGGTTGCATTTCAACCTAATCACATACTACGCTATACTTGCAGCCAGAGAAACAATACTTCAATTACATGCATATTAATACATGTTCTCTTTCGCATTTTAGTGGCAAAAATGCATCACTATAAACTTGATCAAAAATCTTCACCGGATCTTACATCTGCCATTTTTGTTATCCGTGATTCAAATCGATATTATAACGTTCGAATGGCTAATGCAGTTACATACGGCTGAAATATGTCATCAATGAGAGCAAAAGAAATTTTAAAAAATCTTAAGAACTCACGTGATGCTAGGTAATATTAGATTTAATTGTAGTCTAGGCTCTATAGATTGCGATCAATGTGGAACTATTTCCGTTCAAGCAAAGTAACGATTAAGTAACGGAAAACTCATGAAAAAAATTTAAATTATTTTTTAAAAATAATAATAATTTACTCATTCCATCTGCTGTAACGTCAAGTGCCATTTATAATAAAAATCTAATCAAAAGTACCGTTAACATTGCTAATCGAAAATTATAGTTTTTATCTGACATGCATTGTCAAATATTTTAACGAATACTTCGAACGAATATTATATGAATATAAGCAACTAATAATTATTTACATGTTATTATACAATTTTTTATATTAATCGCGCTCAATGAAAAGTGAGTTAGTACTCGCAGAAGAAGTGTTTATTTCCTAGGATAGAAAGAAAATCAAGCATTGTTTCTTAAGTACTAGCTACATCACCGGGTTGAGTCCGCGAGAGGCACCTGGGCACGACCAAGAGGACAACCGAACACTCAGAAGCGAAATCAGACTTTCCCGAGACCATGGAAGCATGCCATTGTGGTCGGTATCCAAAAGGCTGTGAAAGATCCAATCTTTCTCCAGCATTACCGGCCCATCAGCCTGCTTCCCGCGCTCAGCAAAGTGTTCGAGCGAATTCTGCTGAAGCGTACTGACACCTATATCCAGGCTGCAGGCGTCATACCCGATCATCAACTTGGGTTCCGTAGAGGGCACTCCTTAACGCAGCACCTGCTGCGTGTTGTGGAGACAGCGGCAAGGGCCTTCAACGAGAGAAGCTATTGTGGTTTGGTGTTTCTCGATGTCACCCGTGCATTCGATTCAGTGTGGCATATCGGTCTGCTCTGCAAGTTGTATGAAGGCGGCTTGCCTGGAAACTACGTGGAGCTGATCCGCAGCTATGAGCCGAGGCGCACCTTCTGCGTCAGGGTTGGGTATGTCATGTCAACACGACGGCGCATTCGTGCAGGTGTACCACAGGGTTCAGTGCTGGGTCCTGTTCTTTATACCCTCTACACAGCAGACATTCCAGCACCTGCGAATGTGAAAACGGCCACATACGCCGACGATACGGCATTCTTTACATCCAGCCGCAGCAGATGCATCACCACGAGACGATTGCAGGAAGCTCTTCAGCAGACGATAGTCTGGGCCAGGAGGTGACGGATAAGTATAAACTTCGTCAAAACGCAAGCAATTAGGCTGACGTGACGCCTAGGACGCCGCGGACAACAATTACCACACCCGCAACTTCATCTCGGAGGTGTAACCATCTCGTGGGCACCAACTGTTAGCTGGCTTGGTGTAACACTTTACTGTAAGCTGACATGGCGAGCTCACATTAAAGACATCAGGCAAAGGGTAAGTGCTCGGCTCCATGATCTTTACCCTATACTTAACCGGGAAAGCTCGTTGGCACCACACCTAGGAGTTGCCATTTATTGCTCCTTGATTAGGCCGGTAATTGAGAATGCTTGTCCCGTCTGGGGATACGCTGCTAATTGCCAACTGAGAAAGTTGCAGGTGCTGCAAAACAAAACACTGAAACGAGCACTACATCTGCCCGACCGTTTCCCCACAGTCGCAGTCCATGAGACGTCGGGAACAGCGAAGCTCATTGACAGATTCTGGCAGTATGACTATAAACGCTACAGTGCAGTACATCGCTCTGCCAATCCATTAGTCAGTTGTCTCGACGAATATGAAACTACCGTTGACAAACACAACAGACCATTAGTGCTGACGGAGTGAAAAGAATAATAATCAATAATACGCCAACAAGACGACCAATCGAAAGTCAAGATATCCCAGATCAGAAGAAGACTGAGGGAGGAAATGTCTCAGGGCAAGAACCCCCAACCAACCAGCTTTAATGCTGAGACTGGCGAAGATGTGTGTTTCTTAAGTACAAACCATTGATTTCAAATTCAAAATTATACTGTAAATAAATTTAATTATTAACCTACTTTTGTCACCATGGTCAAATAAAATTTATGTTTTCATAGGTTAAATATAAAGTAAATCGTGTTACAATATAGAAATAAGGGTTGAGAATCGGTAGTATGTCCTGGGCTGTGGTAAAACTGGTTATGATACATAAACGCCTTTTCCTTTGTGCGCTTCTCTTTAATATATGTTTATTATCCGATCAGCATATTTAGCTTTACAGGATAATGCTGAATTTCACAAATCATAGCATTCTGATTGTCATAGTTGAGGTCAGCCCACCAGGGCCCCTCAGTTACTACATAAAGGTGATACAATTAATATTTTACGATAATAATAAAATAGTGTTATCAGTCTTAAAACAGTAATGAAAACAGATATTAGAATTAAAACAGCAAAAATAACAATAAAATGACAGTTATCAGTGATAAAAAAGAAAAAAAAATAGTTGAATGAATTTGATTTAAGATAATTACACTTTTGTTCGTGGAATACATTTAGTTTTGAGCGCTGAGGATAATCTTGTTCTCAACATGTGATTTACTGGCTCATTTATTCTTCAGAGACACTGTTCGATAGATAAATGCCTTGAAGAAGGCGTTTTCTTAGTGTAGTTTGACCAGTTCTTTTTCTGAACTCATAAAATTGCGAAACAGTTACTGCATTCATTCGATTGATAATATTTTTAGTTTATAGCTTTATGAATTCATTAATGTAAGAAGCATCCACTAGCACATCCTCTTGTGCACTTCAAGAAAATGAAAGGATAATACGGAATAGATACAAATATATTTGTTAGGTTTGTACGCGAATATTTCAATCTAAATTGTGATGTTAATAAAATGAATACTAGCTACACGAGTTGCTGTGAGGGTAATAAAGTGTTTACTTAAGAGGAGTTATTGCAGTTGTGCAGCAGGTACTGTCCATATATGGGACAGAATCCCAAAGTCATTCAGAGTTAAACGTTCTGTACCAACAACACTGTCGCCATTACTGATTGCTGTAGAGGATGCAAGACTCAGTATTTCTTCACAGGCCATCCGGCGACCACAGGAAAGATCTGGCCACTCATTCGCGAGGCCGCCGGTTTTAATCCGCGTCCGGGTATGCAGCTGACCCCAAATCACTCGAATACCAGGATACCACATTAACAAAGCATTGACCGAATGCTTCCCCATTCCCAGTCCACAATCCTTTCCCACCTCTGACATCGTCGACTTCGACCAGGCGTAAAACTATAAGGGGAAAACAAGTTATATTTTTTTTATATTTCTCATACACAGTCTGATTACAAAACAACAATTTTCTAAATTTATATTAATAATGTGTAAAATTGAGATGATTTAATTCTTCTGACTCATAGTAAGGTGTTTTATTCAGAAAGAAAATGTTTTCTTCGGAATGGTATCGATCACTGGACCATTAGTTTTCTCGTTGACTGTAGGATACTGATTTTTCACCCCCGTATTACACATGACTTTCACAGAAATGACTGTAGGTGAAGGACGCAATACTAGTGACAATACGTAAGTATTTCAGACATCTTGCTTGGATTTTGTATAGACGAACTTTTATTTTTTTCGTGCTAACTACATGCAGCCTCACCGAGTATGGTGGGTGAGCGGTAATGCTGTGCGGAATAAAAGGAAATATATATATATATATAATTCAACCTGATTATTCCTTTACTTATTGTGTTAAAAGAAAGAGTGATTGCTATGTCAGATAAAAGGTAATAATCTGTTGTAGACGTAACTGCACAAAACTGCAAAGATCAGCGATAAAAAAAAATTAATGCGAGGCTACCGTACATAACAAAGCTACAATGGTACGATCGTTTAAAATTACAAGTTATTTCTTGTTTATTTTCAAATAGATTCAGAAATTCATGTAAGCAGAAGGGCATTCAATGTTTCCGTTGTGTTCTCTGCTTCAGTTACATGAACTAATTTACAATATAACCCAAGAATTTTTTTGACAGGAGTTAGGACACTACGAAATTTACTAAAAACTCAGAAAAAGCTTACTCGAAAGGTAGGTAAACGCGAAATATATTAGTCAAATAAAGAACAGTTACACATTATTGAAGTTATACTTTCCGTCATTTAAAGTAAATGCATTTAAAAAAAAATAAAAAAAAATAAAATAAAAAAAAACTTGTCAAAATACGCCGAGAGTCTAACCAAACTAAGGTACTCTTATCGCGAAAGATATCATTAAAAATAATCGTTATTCCAGTTTCATTACTAACTTTTCCAGAACAAACTTATACTATACCTGTCACATATACATATGAGGGTAATAAGGATTATGATCTTCGAACGGCAATATTAGTGGAGGCTGTGATCGAGTTGACCAGAATAGCAAATGACACATTTTGTTACAGTAAGGTTCACTCTTAAATCTGTTTTATAACAATTTGGACTGCTTTAATAAGCGCAATGCAACATAAAAAGGTAAAACAAACAACAGCAACGAAATGAATACCGAGATTATTACGTTCAACCCACTTTATTTTCTATTACTGTGTTAAATTATGCATCCATTAACAATTATCACCGCTCCATTGGTCCTTCCTTACTAAATCATCACTGCAAAAAATTTCATTACAAACAACCATATGAAATCATGTGGCTTCTGAATCTGGCTCTTCGCATTTATGATCATTCACTTTGACACTGGTCACCCACTTTTCTCAACTAACCAGCATGCTGATTGCTGAAGGGACACAATCTAACATTTTGTGAGGTTCCACAATGTTATACACCATATTCAAGCTGTCACTACGAACTGGTCGCTTCTCGCAAAAGTATTTTATATTTGTTGCCAGTTTGAAATGTATAAAAGTCGCCTTTAAAAGCCGCCCCTAACATGGGGGCACCTGTTATCTAGATGCACCAGAAGGCATTTTCTGATATCCATGTTAGTTCTCACCACCGAACATTCGGAGATGAGTAACTCGTTGAACAGAATGCAGGTACTGTCTGTCAGACCCATCTATGGAAAACAATTATCTTATAACAAACATCTCTCTCACAGAGTACCCCTACAAACGGTAATTCCGTAACTGTGAAGCAATTAATTCCATTTGTTAACAATTTTTCTAGCTCGTACCTGTACCAAAAACCCTGAGGCCACAACAGATTCGATCCAATTCTGGAAAGCATATTTCCTTGTATCCTGAGTATCATTTTTATAGGTTTATAGTGCAATTACATTACATTTTTGCGCTTCGGAATACAATAAAACAAACCCATGAAATTTGACGGGTATTCGTCGATTGCTTGCTTTGTCTCCTTACGTTAGAAGAGAACCATCTCAAATGATGATGACATTAGATCGCCTTGCAGTGTCGGTTCCAGTATTGTAAACCAGGATGTTGGAGACAGATGAACTGATACCTATACACAAACAATCTCAACATAAGTCGCAGACCTTCTTAGTAAGATATATAAATCCACATGTCGCCCCCAAGTAATTTCATGAAATTTTAGGGGAGAACATTATAAATATAAGAAACATTTGTCCAGGAAATGGAAAAATGCATAAGCTATTGGGTAGCTTTGACAAGAATTCTAATACGACCATAATTTTCGCACGCCCATTAGCTAACTGGCTTAATTTTTTTTGAAGACCTTAATAATTTACTATAAGTAGTTATCTATTAGTTACCGATGTCATTAGTAATTACGATTCTCTATGGTAAAGATGTGGATATGCGTATTATTCCAATAACACATCGAAGTGCCAAGTGTGATGGGACATGATGGTGTAAAGTATCCAGAATCACTGGAACCGCGCACACAGGGATATTTGACACCAAAAGTCGATCAAAATTATTTCTACGTAATTTGGAGTTTTGTTTCGCTTCTTTTGTGCATTAGAACTTATAACTGTGTAGTAGGAGTAATTATAAAGAACAGGTACTGTGTTCATACTCTTTATAAAATATTAAGCGAATATTTACAAAATACCTAAACAATAATCATACATGTACAATAAAATATCATTCTGACGAACCGTTCCATCCTTCGTAGTCGGAATCTTCACCTTATGGCTCGTTCTCTTCTTGAGTACTCGGGTCCCATTACAGTAATATTTTAATAGTTTCTGGATTGAATGATTTAGATATTTTGGGGGTTTTGTGGCTGATGAAGCACAAATACGGATCCTAAGTTAATAAGAGCCTATTCATGACATCTGTGTTCCACTAAACCCAACTAAGTTTTCTGGAGTGTCTCTTCCTAAATCGTCGAAAATATTTGTTTCTAGCTTCTGGTGCTGCTTCTGACAGAGTGCCTATAGGCAAAAGTGCATACTCTATTATAAGTGGGCCCTCAATCAATACTTCTTGTATAGGTGATATTGGATGCCACGAGTACAGTTCAATGTACAGTACATCTTAAATTTTTCGTGGCAGTGGAGAATATTTTTTTTATATATATATCTATCTTGTATCCACTATACATCATTCTCATAATAGTATAAAACCTGTCAATCATTGTTTTGTTAATACCTATTATCTCTGCTGACATCATTTGCTAAAATCGGTCAAATTCTCGAAAGATTTTCTAGGCCGACCCACATTGGTCGGATTGAATTTTATGGATATTTAGATACATCTTTTGAACCAATCGTGGTATTTCTTTCAAAATGCACTCTCAGTTCTCTTAGCAGCCTGCATTTTCTTTTAATTTCCAATTTAAGCCTTGAAAACTTTTGTTAGAACTGTTGCGTTTGTTCGACCGTGAATGTCGGTTGATTTAAAATATTTTCCTAGACTAATTCCAACTTTTGCACGAAATCATTCCCTTTCTCGTGTTTACTCATATTATAAATAACTTTTCGGGTCATGCGCTTGATACCAGAAGAGCCCATAACAAAGACAATTTTATATGAATTAATATGACGGAAAAAAGTAAGTTTGTTTCATTGCAAATAATCTAGAAATTTTTCGAATTAATAGACATTTGGCACTTTTTGGCACCTAATTTTCAATGAAACACCAAGATAGTACACTATACTAATACCATACAAGAAATCAGACTCGGGAAAGGTCCGGAAATATAACAAAATCACTGTTTAATACTTTTCGTAATAAAAAAATTAGTACAAAATGAGTCAGCTTAAAAAAATGTACAGAAATAAAGTTGTGCGATACCTTTGGATGTATGTTACTATTATTTCAATTCTAGGTACCTGCCTGAACAATATCTATGATTAAAATCACCACGACTCACTTAACATCACTCACAAATTAAATTGGTACAACTTATAATTTTCTTGTATTTGCTTGGTAACAGTATGTACGTCTTTGCAATGTGCTCAGAAGATGACTTTTCACGGGGTAGGAAATGAAGCTTATCTAAAAAACATTGCTGATTGTTATTCTATAGACGTTTGCCTCGAGTCGGGTAGATACGGGTTCTTGGAATTTGCTTAAAAAATTTTTGGACTTTTGATCGGCTTTTTGTGTCAAATACCCCTGTGTGCCGCGGGAGAAATATATAAATGAATTCCTGTCATTTGAACCACGTCACTGAGGTTTGATGAAATCTTTTGGCGGGATACATATAAGGTAAAGTGACACATTGAGGTACATCCACGAGCCTCCCGTACTGAAGACCTCATAAGATTTGTAGATTTTTTTAACCTCAACCGGTCTTCAAGGAATTAAAAAAATTACCTGATATTTCTGTCGGTTTCCCCCCGCCCCCCCCCTCCCCTTCCTTTGTTAGATATGCGAAGATTACACTGGACTGCACGCTCCCTCCCTGTTACATGTTCGTATTTAATGGATGCCTGTATAACAACCCAGTCCAGCTGCGTCTGCATCAGGGAGTCAGCCTGACCGACGGGCAACACTGCGTAAAAGAACTGCAAATTCAACGTGTAACATACGACACAGGCGTCCCTGCGAACAGTGTAGTTAAATTTAGCGTTTATGGGATATAGCAGCAGAACACCGACACTAGTGCCTCTGCTATCAATAATCCACCATCTGCAACGCTACTCCTTGGCTCCCGAATACTTTAGTTGATACTCGGAAAATGTTGCGGGTCAAATGATTCACGTTTCTAGTTGATAATAGCTGATGGGAGTGTGTGAATGTAGCGCAGACTCTACAAGTAATTCCTTTCCGTTCCTTGCTCCCAGTCCCATCCTGCCTCTAATGAACTCGACGTCGACTAGGCGCAAAGCGATAAGAAAAAAAATTTCAGTTACAGCATGCTAAATTCGAAGTGCCGGATTTGCAATTGTATACTGGCGATATGGAAAGAGATTATGAGCTGTGAGTTATAGTCACGTATAAGTGTTTATCGGCTTGCCGGATGCATGTGTACTTTAATCGGAAATTAGTTCCAAAATTAACATGAAACATAAACGGGACACTCGTGAGAGCTTGATAACACCAGAGCAACTGGGCTCGGCAGTGACGGAGGTGGACGCCCCCGATGGCTGCCCGCCAACCATCTGTTGACGGCAGGTGTCTCTCACGCGTAAACAACGTCCCGTCATAACTGTATAGCGCTAACCTCTCTCAGCACATTAACGTGCTAACGACCGCGCTCTCCAACAACTCTAAAGTCTTCATAGCGTTAATGAACACGTATAAATGTACATTGCGCATTTTTCGATAACTTCTATAACATAAGCCAGCAGGATTAGAAACGATATATAATTTTTCACATTACATGGTAGAAAACTACTAGACATGTCATAAAATTTAAAGGAACTGTTTTTAACGGTTTGCAATACATAATTTGAATATTATATATAAAAACAATTACTTTCCTTTAGCAGATTCGTCTAACGCATAGTCCCCATCCTTTATTAGCCCACCGACCCCTTTTCGGAAAAAAAAAAATACTCGTCGTCTCCTATTTGAAAAAAATTTCTCACTTGCCCCTTTTTTAGAAAGAAAGACACGCACCTATTCTTATAACAAATAATTTAATCCATCCTGTTCCAACGTTTTTTGATTGTAACTGAGTTTTAGAAACAATGATTCGTTGACGTCACTGTTATGTGAAGTGTACAATGTTATATACAGAAAAACAGGAACAGATTTCTGAAATTACTTTATTAAAAGTTAATAAAAATATTGGTTTACTGTTCTTACTTTGATTAAATATATATATAATGAAAAATATTAACTTGAATACTGAGCTCGGCCTAAATACATAATTTTTTGATATATGCTGCCTTCTATGTCATCTGCAATCTTAAATCTCCTCGTTCCAGTATTGACAATCTGTTTCTTAGCTAATAAATTGCTGGTTGCGTTAAATAATCTGTTGGCTACATATGATCATGGGAAAACAATTAGAAACTTCTTTAATGAAACCCTTAAAGCCGAATATAATACTAGTAAGCTGGAGGGGGCGGTTGGCCCTGAACGCCCCATGTACCAGAAACGCCCTCTATGATCTAGTGGGCGGTGCCGTCCCTTTGGGAACCACTGGTCTAGCAACATATTTCACAACCAAGAAACGACTCCCGATCAGGAAACTACGGGGATAGGCGTCGCTTGAGGGACAAGTCTGCTTTTCGCACAGTTGTAACAGAACAGAGGACAGAAGCTGCCCTACACTTGACCACACGCTTTTCCTACGAGGTAGTCCATAATGCGTCCGGTACTATACGGACCGTCGGACGCTAGCGACTGCTGGCCTGAATGTTCAACGAGGCTGCATATCGCTCCTTCACTCCATACAGTATGTAAATAACCAACATTCCTCTTCTTTAGCTCCTTTACCCAGTATTTTGTGGTTGGTTGCCTTCAATGAGTTTTGCTCACTCTGGCATGTTCATATTTGGATCTATGGTTTTACTGCCGCATGCGTTTGCTGACTCGAAGCATTTAATACCTGCTGGCAGGTGGCATTGAGTATTGATTGGGGATGTGTTGTCAACTGTCCGTGAAACCGCGGCCAGTACGCGGGGACATGGTCTCGTGCCCGGTCCGTTGTACCTCCACGATGCAGTGTGCGCACTGAGCCACACTGGCCGGTAGTAACAGTTAACACTGGCTCAGTGTTTCTCAACCTGTCGTCCGCGAAGCACTAGTGGTACGCGAAGATGATTTATATTCCATATTCGTACTGTGTAACACTATAGGCAACTATAAAGTATAAGCCACACCTCGAATATTTCAATGACCAGGAAAAAAAATCTGGCATTTCCAGTTTGAGGGTAGGACAGCAATGTTCCTGCAAAAGTCTGTTGATTTCCAGTTGGCATCAAAACGAGTTCTGTTCGTTTAAGGATTAATGGACGTTTTATGAGGGTCTTGTAGTCAGTCGTTCTTCGGCAGCCGTTACGTGAGGCAGTGCTTTCTGTGTTGATATAATTTAAAGTGTTTAGTTTTCTTTTGTTTCATCTTTGAATATTTGTTTAGCAGCCCCAGCAGTCAGTCGTTCTTCGGCAGCCGTTACGTGAGGCAGTGCTTTCTGTGGTGATATAATTTAAAGTGTTTAGTTTTCTTTTGTTACATCTTTGAATATTTGTTTAGCAGCCCCAGTAGTCAGTCGTTCTTCGGCAGCCGTTACGTGAGGCAGTGCTTTCTGTGTTGATATAATTTAAAGTGTTTAGTTTTCTTTTGTTTTATCTTTGAATATTTGTTTAGCAGCCCCAGCAGTCAGTCGTTCTTCGGCAGCCGTTACGTGAGGCAGTGCTTTCTGTGGTGATATAATTTAAAGTGTTTAGTTTTCTTTTGTTTTATCTTTGAATATTTGTTTAGCAGCCCCAGCAGTCAGTCGTTCTTCGGCAGCCGTTACGGGGAATAGTGCCTTCTGTGATAGTTTTAATTCGAAGCGCGTGGTTAGCTTCGTCTCTGTATAGTTGTTAGTCAGTAGCAGCAGCCATCGTCGGAACCGTTAAGTGACGTAGTAGCTCTAGTGATAATTTAATTAAAAGTGTGTAGTTAGTTGTAGCTTCATCTTTGCATATTAGTTTGTCTGTTGCAGCAGTCGTTGGTCGGAATCGTTACGTGAAGTAGTACCTCCAGCGCAAATTTAATTTAAAGTCCGTAGTTATTGTAAGCTTCGTCTTTGTATATTTGGTTATTGACAAAAGGCCTCCTACTGAGAACGCATAGTGAGTCCGTTTTTCTCGTGTACTCCTTAGTTTTTGTTTCTGTAAGGTAGTATGTGTAGGGACTGTGGTTGTTGTGTGCAGACGCAGGCTGAGGTGACTGACCTGCGCACCCAGCTTGCAGCTTTGGTAACAAGAGTTACACAGCTGGAAGCTGCCGCAAGTGAGTGCAGTAGATGCGGTATTGGTGACCCTGTAGACGCTGATCGGCTCGCAGGTTCTCCCATACCAGTCATCGTACCAGCAGTCCAGGCCGAGATGTCGGAATCTATGCCGCCGTCACCTATTGGTGGCTGGCGTGTGGTGTCTGGACGTCGACGGCGCATGCGGGGGCAGTCGTGCAAGCTTGATTCCCAAGAAGGCGAGCTTGTACCTCTGTCCAATCGGTTTGACGCATTGTCTGGAACTGATTCAGTCCTGCAATCGTCGGCCTGTGAGTTGGCAGCCCCACAGCCCGCTAAGTCTGGACAACTACAGAAGGGGGTTTTAGTGGTCGGTAGCTCTAATGTTAGGCGCTTTATCGAACCCCTTAGGGAAATGGCGAAGAGGTCGGGGATGAATTCCGGTATCCATTCATTGTGTATTCCGGGAGGTCTGATCCGAGATGTGGAACAGGCCATCCCGGATGCCATTGAACGGATGGGGTGCAGCCAGCTGCGGATTGTGGCTCATGTCGGCACCAATGATGCTTGCCGCCTAGGGTCGGAGGTTATCCTCTCGTCCTTTGGGTGACTTGCAGAAAGGATGAACTCTGTGGCCATTGGCCGCAAGATTTCTGCTGAGCTATCCATCTGCAGCATTGTCTATAGGACTGACTGTGGTCCTCTGGTTCAGAGCCGTGTTCAGGGGGCTGAACCAGAGATTACGGCGCTTCTGTGATAGTCATGGCTGCAGATTCCTTGATCTTCGCCCTGGGGTTGAGTCTTGTAGGAATCCCTTGGATAGATCAGGGGTGCACTACACACGGGAATCGGCTACACGGGTGGCAGGGGCCGTATGGAGTGCATTGGGTTTTTTTTTAGGCTTAGGGAGGATGACCCTGAGGAGGAAATTCAGTTGCGGACAGCCAAGATAAATTCAGCACCGCGTATTAGGGGTAGCTTAAAAGAATCCCGAACATTAAAAGTTCTAGTAGTTAACTGCAGAAGTGTTTGTAATAAACAGCCTGAACTGGAAAACGTTATTCGTAGTACAGAGGCTGATATCGTAATAGTCACGGAAAGTTGGTTAAAACCGGATATAAGTTCCGCCGAAATTTTTAATAGTAACATGAACATTTTCCGTAAGGATAGGTTGCATTCCCAAGGAGGTGGTGTATTTATAGCTGTTAGTAAGTACCTCCCATGTAGCGAAATAGATGTCCATACTGTCTGCGAAATCATATGGATCAAGCTCAACGTAGCTAGGACAAAACTTGTTATAGGCTCGTTCTATCGTCCACCCGATGCAAGCGTAAATATCGCCGAGGCCTTGAGAAATAATGTAAATATTATAGTACGGCAGTTTCCGGACCATGCAATAATGCTAGGAGGTGACTTTAACTTGCCAGATATCGACTGGACTAATTACGTTCACTTTACTGGGGGCAGGGATAAAGCAGCTTGCGAAATCATTCTAGACCTCTTCTCAGATCACCATCTTGAATAGCTCGTAACTGAACCAACGCGATGCCTCAACGGTAACGAAAATTTTTTTGATATAGTTGTTACAAATAGGCCCGAACTATTCACGGATATTTCTACCGCCGCAGGAATAAGTGATCACAAAGCTGTAATTGCTACAGTAAAACTAACAACCACGCGCAGAAAGAGAAAAGAGAGGATCGTTTACAGATTCGAAAAGGCTTCAAAAGAGTGTTTTAGAGAGTATTTCAGGCATAATTACCACGCCTTCTTAGCAGCAGGAGACACCGTTGAAGAGAGGTGGCATCGATTCCTACATATACTCGGGGAAGGTATGAACTTGCATATACCGAAACGGACAATCAGGGAAGAGAACGATCCCCCATGGTATACACGGGAGGTTAAAAGGTTACTCAAGAAGCAAAGGAAGATACATGCACGATCAAAAAGGACGATGCATCGGACTGATTTAGATAAGTAAGAGGAGATAAGGGGACGTGTTAAGAATGCGATGCGTGAGGCATTTAATAACTTTCGTGAAAATTCTCTCTCTAAGAGCCTCACTGAAGACCCTAAGAAATTTTGGTCGAATGTAAAAAAAGTTAGTGGTAGTGGGAACAATAATCCAGTTCTAATTAAAGACGGACGCGAGGTTGAAGACAGCCGCGACAAGGCTACCGTATTTAACACCGAATTCAAAAATTCATTCACGCAAGAAAACATGGAAAACATTCCCACTTTACCACATCGTGTGGAATTAGAGATGGATCCGATAGAAATTGATAGCGTAGGAATTGTAAAGCAATTAAAACTCCTGAAGTGGGGTAAAGCGCCGGGTCCCGATGGTATACCGGTAAGAGTATTTTCTGAATACGCGGAGGATATTGAACCATTTCTGTCAGATATATTCCGTAAATCACTAGAAGAGAGAAAAGTACCGTCTAGCTGGAAAATAGCCCGGGTAATTCCCGTTTTTAAGAAATGAGATCGGAGTGATCCTAGGAATTATCGACCCATATCTTTAACATCGGTCTGCAGCAGAATTCTGGAACATATCATATGCTCGAACATAATGAAGTTTCTAGATGAGAACGAGTTACTTACACCATGTCAACACGGATTTCGGAAGAAGAGATCATGTGAAACACAATTGGCCCTATTTTCCCACGACATAACGAAAGTTATCGATGCAGGTTCGCAAGTTGATGCAGTTTTTTTTGATTTTCAAAAGGCTTTTGATTCTGTGCCACACAACCGACCCTTAGCGAAGATTCGAGCTTACGGTATTTCGGCTCAGATTTGCAAGTGGATACGGGATTTTCTAACTGGTCGATCACAGTATG
This sequence comes from Vandiemenella viatica, assembly GCA_031002005.1. Lineage (NCBI taxonomy): Eukaryota > Metazoa > Arthropoda > Insecta > Orthoptera > Morabidae > Vandiemenella > Vandiemenella viatica. The sequence continues at coordinate 146,519,854 of JARYHS010013630.1, forward strand.
TCGTTGTTGAGGGGGAAGCCTCTTCTAAGATAAATGTTACTTCGGGCGTTCCTCAAGGAAGTGTAATAGGTCCACTTCTTTTCTTAATATTTATAAACGATCTAGGTGACAACGTCAAATGCTGGTTGCGATTGTTTGCCGACGATGCTGTTATCTATAGAGAAATAAGGTGCTCCGACGATTGCTTAGAAATTCAGCGTGATTTGGATGCTATTTTTGAGTGGTGCCGTAAATGGCAGCTTACACTTAATTGCAAAAAGTGCAAGGCAATGCGGATAAGTAACAAGAAGAATCAGTTTGTTCACGAGTACAAAATAAACAATTCACCTGTTGACATGGTTGATTCCGTGAAGTATCTGGGGGTGATAGTACAAAGCAACATGAAATGGGACATGCACATAACTTCCGTCGTAGGCAAGGCAAATTCTAAATTACGATTCATAGGTCGTATTTTGAGGAATTGTAATGCTCAAACAAAGGAGATAGCGTATAAAACACTAGTGCGTCCGCATCTGGATTACTGTTGTTGGGTTTGGGATCCGTACCGCAAGGTTCTGATTGGCTCAGTTGAGAGAGTGCAGAGGAGAGCCGCTAGATTCGTGACTTGTTGTTACAGCCCTTATGAAAGCGTCACAGAATTGATACATAGATTGGGCTGGGATAGTTTGGAAGACAGACGACGTAGCTTGCGTTCGAATTTATTGGAGAATATGCGAAAAATTTAAATTTAGAGTGCAATGGAATACTTCTTCCGCCAACCTATTTAGGTCGCAATGACGGGAGGGATAAGATTAGAGAAATAAGATGCCGTACTGATACTTATAAGTATTCCTTCTTTCCTCGCACTATTCGGGATTGGAATGGGCGGGATTAGGATTGGTGCTTAGCACCCTCTGCCACCCACAATGTTTGTGATTTGCAGAGTATGAATGTAGATGTAGGTGCGTGGATTGCGGTAAGTCATAGGGCTGGTAACATGAGAATGGTGAAGTAAACAAGAATTACAGGTATAAGATCTAGTGTCTTTTAAATTTATTTTCTGTATTTAGACCTGTGTTTTAGTGTAACATCCAGCCTGTAGTAACATTGTTATTCGTTTGGTTTCTTAATAGTAATAATCTGGTCAATTTCGATGGCAATTCAAAACATGCTTTTAGATTTATTATGTTATAATAACACAATAGGATATGTCCCAGATTTTTATAATATACACATAGATAAATATTAGGACAGATGAGTTAGCGCTTCACAGCATTATTTTTGACAATTTATTGGTCCCTGGGATAAAAAAGATTGAGAAACGCTGCATTGGGGCGTTATAAAAGATATGCTGCTTTTTGTAACCATCATTACGTTACCAAATACTTCGCGAGAAATACTCGTATACGCTGCGATAATGATGCGCACACTTTTCTTCCAGGTCTTCGGACTCCTCCTCGGGTTAAGCCACCTTTTTCTTAGTGTAGAGACTTTTGAATCCTAACAGATTGTACACCGCAAATTTGAGAACAGCAAGCAGCTAGATTCTACAAGAAGCCCTAAGACAAACGTCCAAACGTTGGGAAGAAATGTGGGTGAACGGTAACGCTCCGGCCTCACTTTCAGGAGGGCGTGGTTTGGAAGTCCCTTTTGATCTTCCAGATTTGGATTTTTCATGGTTTCGCGAAATCACTGCAGGCGAATACCGAGATGGTTCCTTGAAAAGGTCATGGCCGAATTCCTTCCCGATCCTTGCCCGCAGTCCTCTCCCGCCTCTAATGACCTCAACGTCGACGAGGCGTAAAGCCATAAGAAAAAAATGCGAGTATATCACGGACTCATAGTATTTGCTAATATTATGAAGTATTAGTAATTCGTCGTATATTAAGCTGTTGGAATGTAGTTTGTGCGCTTAGCACGATGACCATAACTTCGAACCACTTCGTTAATACCACGAGGACATGAAATGAAGTGAAGCCACTACTTGCGCGGGCGCAGATATTGCCTGAGGTTCATTAGCAACTTGCTGTCGCCGGCTGCGGGCAACTCATAAAGCCGCTTGTCTGCTGCCGGAGGCTTACTAACAGGCCCGCTTCACCGCCTTCTCCGTTATCGACAGACGCGGAAATATACGGCACAGAGACTAATAAATTCAATACCTGTTACGTGCACACTGTCACAGGAACATCACGTGTGATATTAGAGCAAAAGGCCAAACAAGTGTTATCTCAGTTATAACAAAAGCTTCCAACCATTCAAAAACTTTTGATATGAAACAACTCAAATCGAACACGTTTCAAAAGGAACCAAAAAATAGTTCGATCCTGCCGGATACTTTTTATGACAGGGAAGGCACAAGGAGACCAGGCTTGTTGAGTCCTACACGCTACGTAACGGTCATCCTGAATGCGTCAGCAAGCACCTAGCTGAATGATGGGACGGTCCGCAATATCAGCCTCATAAACAAAATATAAACTATACATTTACGGTACAGAACATGTTTCATGTATCGTGGACTAAACACAAACATTCCAGCCTCTGGATAAATGATCCAGTCTAACAAGTCAGGCTGTAACTACGGTTGGGCCTCCGCCGCCCACCCTCCTATTCTTCACTCACACTACCCCCCTGTGCGTAGCATACAGGAAAAACTAAGTAAACAAAAAGGTTGACTGCGAAATATGACTAAAAAGTTAAAAGCAAACTTTTCAACGTCATTTTAATTAATGAAAGTTTTCGTGATAAATGAATATTCCCTTCGTTATATTACAACATGAATATCTATGGCTCTTAGATAGTGTGGTAATTATTTTAACTGCTTAAGGAATGTTTCGGGAGGGCACTTGCTGTAACTATGTATATAATATCCATATGATATTATGTAATTCACAGACATAAAGAATAATTTCCAGTTAATATAGCAGTAAAATGGTAGCGGTCTGTTTAAAGCGTCCGGCTGAAGATCAAAAGTTCCCAGGTTCGAATCCCTGTATGGGCGGGGATTTTCATAATCCCTTAACCTGACCTTCACCTCTGGCGCAGCTTGCTGTGTGATGTGAAGTACGCCAGAACCCTTCCGTGGTTCGGATTCCACGTTACACTATAGCTCCCCCCTAGGGCCAATAGGCCCAGCTGTAACACGGATGTGTACACAGTCAAAAGCAAATTCAAGCCAAACGAAGACTTAACATGGTTCTAGCCGGCCTCGGTAGCGTAGGGGCTAGAGTGCTAGCTCCACGTGCCGATGGTCACCGGTTCGAGTCCGGCCGAGGGCATGGGTGTTTAAGTGTTCGTGTCGTGTCGTGTTCGTGTTGTAATGTCCTTGTGATTACACTTGCAAATATGTACACTGGAGAAACTAATACATTGATAGAATCATGAGAATCACATTGAGCTGGCTGTGTAGCCTCAGTAGCCAAATGCCATTAAAAAAAAAAAAAAAAAAAAAAAAAAAAAACCCATGGTTCTAGTTGGCCCAAACGAACATGCACATACACCTGTAAAATGGTAAAAACGTCTTCCCACCTACATCATTTATTAACTGATTGAAATAATAACGACACAATATTGCTGTTGCGTAACGGAGGGAAAATTTATTTCTCACAATAACTTCCAGAGATAAAATCATTGATATTAAAGAGTTTGCATTTAACTTTTCAATAATTTTTCGCAATCAGATTTTTTGTTTACAATCATTTATTAATTATATCCACATAATGTACTGAAAATATTTTTTTTCGGCGTTAATAGTATTATTTTCCTTAACTGCAATTGCTTTGCTTGTTAAAAGCGATAAACTAATTAATACACTCAAACACAATTTTTTGATATGTACGTATTCCCCATCGTTTGTGTGGATATTAGCTGCTAAATGTACGTACGTATTCCTATCCTCATCTTTTTTTGCTACCATTATTTTAGATTTGTTAACTCCCCGACGAATTTTACTTAACTTTTCAAAACAGCATTCCTAATTCAAATTCTGTATCAAAGAGGGATTTTATTTCCACCCGCTGAATAAGTCGGATGAGCTTATCAGGCAATTCTATCTTCTCCACTCTGTCTTTGCTGGTTGCACTACCCACCAGTCTCTGTAAAACCAGCATTTTGCATGGTTTTACAAATTAATTTATCATAGCAGCAATAAACACCGCGTGAATTAATGCACAGCAGAAATTGTACGTAGCTCATTAAACTTTTCGTCTGATTCCGCTCGCAGTGATAATTAAAACTTGCAGTTCGGTCGTCCAGTGGTAGTGCAAGATGGCGGGCGTCCTTGCTTTGTCCAGCTCTATGATCAAAGGACGTGTGTTCTGCACACACCCACTCCGCAGCTCCGTGTATAATGAGGAAATCCAATCCCGGTGCTCCCCTGCCTCGTGCTTTGTTTAGTGACTCTCATATCACGGCTTGAATGCTGCGACACTTGGCTGGTGGCTGTGTGTAACTGCTCCACAAGTATGTCGTCTTCCACTAGGAGGGTTTGCTCTAATAATTGTTTATAAATATGTCTAATAAATGTTTATAAGTGATCAAAATCTATGTAAATAAAAATTCTATAATTTTTCTGAGTTAAGTACGATAATAGTAATAAAAATTTTCCATCTGATGCATAATAGTTATTAACCACAATTTTTATTAGAAATATACACTCCTGTAAATTGAAATAAGAACACATTGACGCCGGTGTGTAAGACCCATCATACTTGCTCCGGACACTACGAGAGGGCTGTACAAGCAATGATCAAACGCACGGCACAGCGGACACACCAGGAACAGCAGTGTTGGCCGTCGAAGGGCGCTAGCTGCGCAGCGGTTGGGCACCGCCGCAGTCAGTGTCAGCCAGTTTGCCGTGGCATACGGAGCTCCATCTCAGTCTTTAACACTGGTAGCATGCCGCGACAGCGTGTACGTGAACTGTATGTGCAGTTGACGGACTTTGAGCGAGGGCGTATAGTGGGCATGCGGGAGGCCGGGTGGACGTACCGCCGGATTGCTCAACATGTGGGGCGCGAGGTCTCCACAGTACATCGATGTAGTCGCCAGTGGTCGGCGGAAGGTGCACGTGCCCGTCGACCTGAGTCCGAACAGCAGTGACGCACGGACGCACGCCAAGACCGTCGCATCCTACGCAGTGCCGTAGGGGACCGCACCGCCACTTCCCGGCAAATTAGGGACACTGTTGCTCCTGGGGTATCAGAGAGGACCATTCGCAACCGTCTCCATGAAGCTGGGCTACGGTCCCGCGCACCGTTAGGTCGTCTTCCGCTCACCCCCCAACATCGTGCAGCCCGCCTCCAGTGGTGTCGCGACAGGCGTGTATGGAGGGACGAATGGAGACGTGTCGTCTTCAGTGATGAGAGTCGCTTCTGCCTTGGTGCCAATGATGGTCGTATGCGTGTTTGGCGCCGTGCAGGTGAGCGCCACAATCAGGACTGCATACGACCGAGGCACACAGGGTCAACACCCGGCATCATGGTGTGGGGAGCGATCTCCTACACTGGCCGTACACTTCTGGTGATCGTCGAGGGGACACTGAACAGTGCACGGTACATTCAAACCGTAATCAAACCCATCGTTCTACCATTCCTAGACCGGCAAGGGAACATACTGTTCCAACAGGACAATGCACGTCCACATGTATCCCGTGCCACCCAACGTGCTCTAGAAGGTGTAAGTCAACTACCCTGGCCAGCGAGATCTCCGGATCTGTCCCCCATTGAGCATGTTTGGGACTGGATGAAACGTCGTCTCACGCGGTCTGCACGTCCAGCACGAACGCTGGTCCAGCTGAGGCGCCAGGTGGAAATGGCTTAGCATGCCGTTCCACAGGACTACATCCAGCACCTCTACGATCGTCTCCATGGTAGAATTGCAGCCTGCATTGCTGCGAAAGGAGGATATACACGGTACTAGTGCCGACATTGTGCATGCTCTGTTGCCTGTGTCTATGTGCCTATGGTTCTGTCTGTGTGATCATGTGTTGTATCTGACCCCAGGAATGTGTATATAAAGTTTCCCATTCCTGGGACAATGAATTCACGGTGTTCTTATTTCATTTTCCAGGAGTGTATATTCCACAGAATTTCAACCTGCCTTTTCAGTTAGTGGCATGGTCTATGAGTGAAGTTTCTAGACTCCAGTGAAGGGCTGTAGCAGTATGTTCACAGGATGCAAGTCAAGTGGTACTTTTTGATTGCAGCAACCATCGCCGCTGGTAATCTGACTAAAACACCTGCGTTCATTTTCTGCCGACTTGTTTTGCTAGCATAAACTCACACCCAACTTTCTTTTATTTAAGTATGTGCATCAAGAATTGAGTTGTACCTTGCATGCGTTGCGAAGTAAAAGTTAGCGTGACAAAGTAAAGTGTGCATTTATAAGCCATGTTAGTCAAAAAGTTTTATTTTGTGGTTCTACTTGTGAATGGACGATGCATATTGCAGCAACCTTCACCGATATTACTGTAGGATCATCCATTATATACGAAGAAAGCTTTATTCTATATATTATGGTAGTTTGTATTGTATTAAGCGTGACGCAACTATATATGATTTATTTGAAACGCTCTAAGAAATACGGCATACCTTCAGATTTTGATCTAAAAGTTTTCACTCTGTTAACTGCTACGTAGTTCATTAGCGCTGAAGGCCAATAATTAAAAAAAAAAATTAAAGAAAGAATTCGTCACCACATTTTATCGTTCGCTCTCTTAACTGTTACTAGTATTCTTATTTTGTTGTAGTCACTTTAAAACACATTAAAAATTAAAATCAACTATTGTTTAAATCTGATGTAAAATTTGGATTTTAGTGATATTTCTATTTTTTTGTTTCATTCCAGAAGTGTTAAATATGTCTACTTTATCAACAACAGAACATGATCAGATATTTAAACTTGTCTGCTATGCATAAACTAAGTACAAAGTTTCATTCGGCGTTGAGAATTTATGAAATGCTTTCGGGTAACTAGCAGAGTTAAGGAAGTGTTTTCACACGATATTTCGGCGTTCCCATTTACTCTCGCCATATTCTGAAGAAGTCACTTCACCAGAATATGGTAACAGTGAATTTGATATCCAAAATATCGTGTGATAACACTTCCTTAACTCTGCTAGTTACTCGAGAGCATTTCACAAAAAAAAGCGCTAATGTTGTTTTTCGTAGCGGGGACTGTTCTATTTAACCATCTTGTCGCTGGTCTATACACATTAGGAGGTGGGGAGTATGCAGTACTGCGTAACTTTTATTCCGTGTCCGTGTGTAATTTGTTTGCATCTGTGTATTTTTCGAAGCGGAAGCAGAAGAGTTCGTCTAGGAGATTAAGGCAAACCACTTGACATCCGTTGTCAGGATGTTCGGAACAGCATGCCTGAAGTTTGTACGACCGCTTCAACGCGCGGCTGGACCGTTTAACGAATTTAAATTGCTAGTAATCGAGTTTAGATCTTTTGTCGCATCAATAACTCAATTAATAATTGACCGACATTAATACACGACGTAATTAAATGCGGTTACCGTTTCATACCAACATATGCAAAGTTACCGCAGTTGCTTGATAGACAATTTTCTGTTCCAGTGGAATTATTATAGTTCCGTCAAAATGCTTTGAAGTTTTAAAATTAGTTGCAAATTTAATAAATTCTTAAAAGTTTTTCACTTGTAGAGCTGCCTGTGTCAGGCATGAGCCTTCAGCGGTAACATGACGCCCGAATTACTTAAAACCACGCATTATGCAAAGCAGCGGTAGTTAATTAAATTTTAGCGGTTTTAATTAGGGCTCTAAAGTTTACCCCACACTCTGAAGCAGCAGACAGGTTGGTTCGTGGTAGATATATAGTATAGTCTGCTTACGTAACGCCAGTAAATTTCCCATTGCTGTATCAACTGGGCTAAATTATTTATTGCTCACGTATGTGGACAGAATTCAATACCGGTGAAGCTATACATCACAGCACCATTAACACAGACTCTGATGGATTGTAAACACTGCTGTGGTAGAGACTCTGGTATTAGGACAGTCTGTTCCCACACAGCAACAGTGATACCTCTGATCTAATTATTTGTCAAAACACCAAAATTTTCCGCTGATGGTCTTTTTATGTAAGACTGTTTCTGACTGTGTCAACGTCTACAGTACTTCTAAGTTAATATCGTGACAGTACATCCAGGCGATGGGCGTTAGGGGACTGATATCCAGATGATATAGAGTTCTCCTTCAAACTAATAACTCAGATATTCTTCTCAGCCACACTGGATGAAGGTGAAGCGACTGTGTGCGCTCATTCAAATTCTTATCCTGGGGCACCGGGCGTTCTGATTTCCACAATCACAAAGTTTTCCACCACAAGAATTACACTCAACACCGACACAACAAAAAAGTTACAACAAAGCTTATTCTTCTGTTTTTCTTTGATTTAGCCATCTGAGGATCATGCTATCCTGTGCATTCATCACGATGCTTCTTTTCTTAGCTTGCTAGAGTTCTCGATACATTCACTTTGCTGTTTCCTCTTTTCCTGGGTCCATATGTTATTACCTTTTCTCATCTCCTTCTTCTGGAAGCCCTGGAGGTTTTGTATTAATCTTCAGAAACTTGCTGTATCTTGTATTACGTCTTCTGTTACCTCAGTATCTATCATATATTTCTTCACCCTTTGATACACTGATTGCCATTTTTACTCTTGTAAACGTGGTTGAAAATTCTTTTTGTGTGTCTGCTGTTGTCAATTCTGATTATGTGATCAAAAAAAATGATCTCCTCTTCTGATAGTGTTGAAAACCTTTCATTTTTTTCTTCCTTGATAAATCTTTATTCCTACGGTGCCAAAACCCATCTTTTTTAGTTTTCAATGATACCCAGATTTTCCTTTTCTTATTCTCTATCTTTTCTTTTTCTCCAATTTTTATAAAGAACATCCATTATGCTTTGATTACAGTGTCATTCAACTATTAGAAATATGGCTACACTGAGTGCCCTCTCTTAGATACATCGCCCTTGATTAAATTGAAAAAATCCAGGAAGATCCACAAAGGAAAGGTAATATTTCTTCTGATAACTGTAGACTTCGCGATCCTGACATTGTATGCAAACCCGGAGACATAATTTCTTCTTAATAAATAAATAACTACAGGAACATTTACATACACAAAAATTATTTATATGTTATGTGCAATAACATTAAAACATGTTTAATGTTGCAGAAATTGCAGGTCAGATTCCTGATCTATTCGAGGTACTGTATCAGATGACAGGACATACGACTGGGCACGGAAATAAGCGTCTGTACAAAGAGATCTGCCGCGTTTAATTAAGCTGCTAAGCTAACCTGCGGGTAGAGTGTGCACATGAAAGATAATATCGACAGTTGCTCAACTGTCCATTGAAAATCATAAACGTAGAAAATTAAACTTCAAACGCAACGCATTACAGGCAAAACGCTGTAATTATCCTGGCAGACGTTTGTTTCTTCGTTTTTCCAATGCAGCTAGAATACCGTCATGAAAATGCAACCAGTTTGTACGATCTAATCTTTTCTATTTCTGATTAACACAGATATTCGAGGTGTAGAAGGATAGAAAGGGAGAGAGAGAACCAAGAAGTCGCAGTGTTTTCTCTTCGTTATTCAACATGGCGTGGCTAATGCATAAACAAATTAATTAGTTGAAGTTAAAATCAGATTACTATTCAGGAATGTTTACCCTCAACTAAATTTTACTCTACCAGAATTTTAGGCACATGCAAGATTGCATTAATTATGCAGCTTCGCTTCACTTCCTGCGTGTTATTCGAAAATTATTTTGTTGATAGATAATTTTGTGACGGAATAATATCTCTATTCAAACAAAACATCCACTAGGGCGTACGCCAAGTGGTTAGCAAGAATTCGATCGCTTTTCAATTTAGCCGTTCGTTTACAGTCTACAGGAATGTACATCATTTAAAAGCAAACACATCGCGATTATGTAAACTGTGTCACTCAGCATACCATACAATTCTGTATGTTACCGATTTAAGAGTATCTGGAACACACTATGAATTGAACCGCTCTATCCATGTTACTTGAGTTGTTTCATGTAATTTTTGAGTACTTGTATTAGACACGGCAACCATTGTTCGATGCAGTATTATCTATATGGAGTAACAAAGTTCCGTAACAGTTGTTTATCTGCGACAGCAATTAGAAGAGATTGGTTTCGAACTCCAAGTTCAGACCTTTCCTTCTTTTTTGGCGCCTATTAAAATGAAGGCAGAGCTTTTGAGCTTTTCAATTTCAGCGAGTACGTCAAGTACTGAGTAAGTAGGATTTGAGTAGCAAAGACAGTTAAAAGTTACGGTCGAATAAACTTGGCATTGAAAAACCGATATTTGTAATGAAATTTCTGTAGTACCGAAATAATGTTTATGTAGGAAGGAGACCTCAATAACCTATGCGACAACAGTACGGTATGGTTTGTTTTCTGGAGTTAATTTTATTCCAATTCTTTCTTGATTAAAGTTTACAGGTAGAATCTAATTAATAGTTTCTTCTAACTATCGCTTGATTCTGTTGTCTATTGTAATGTTCATCCTCGCTTCTAAAGTCAAGTATAACTACGAACGTGTCTGCTTGTTTCTATGGTGGATTATAAAGTTGTGAGAGTAAGCGTGGCATAGTTTTGACTTCCTACCTGAGTATCGTTGGAATTTACTGTATCAAACAATTGAATTTTAACGACACTGAGTCTATTACGGAGTGTGTGTTCTGACAGGCAATAAATTCTCATTCGTTCCGTGTGAATATCTGTATAACTGGCCACAAGTCACATTTCGCCGAAAAGAAAGACTTTCTATGTACTTGTTGGGATTGAGAACTAGAGGGTGGGGAGAGGCGATCCTCCAGATAACTACAGAATTTATCACTAACAAGTATCAATGTCTGCTCAGCTACTGGTTGGAGCCGAGGAGAGGGATGAGTCATGGCGGTCTGGTGAAAGTGGAAAAATTCCCTGCAACAGTTCCGCTTTGCTTTCGGGGCTGCTGGTTCAACCGGACGCTGAACACCCCGAGTTGGAGTTGTTTTTGCAGACTTCATATCTGTGAAACATGAAGACGACCACTCTGCTTCAGTCCCCTGCGAGAAGCAGGGTGGCAACACGCCTCACAGCACCTGCCCAGGCGGCCAATGCGGTCCACTAAACTTAAAAGTATTGGGGTGGACCACTAACAGTGCTGCGAGGGGCGAACAAGCCCATTCTGTGGTAATGGCAGCGCCTGCAGTTAAGAATCCCAATGCCCTTCAAATGAGCAATGTTACAGATTTAATGCTTCACATCCATTATATTTTATTAATTTCGTCCAAGCTTTATTATAATGAAAGAAAATCAATCGTTCCTGTTGTTACCGAATTAAATTTTGTTTGGTTGACAAATTTTTGTTATTAAGCTATGTCGTATTCTTTTTTTGTTTCGAAATTAATTGAGTCCCACAAATTACTCACAATAATTCCGTAAAATGGTTAAAAATAAAAAATATTTTTTATTTTAAACTCCCATAACGGGGTGTGACACTTCATTGTATAAACCTAATGTCACTGAAAGAAGCGAAGGAACATTTCCATCGGTATGGCAATTTCAAATTCGAAGTTTTTCTGAAAACTAATCGAACTAATTCAGATGGCGACGCTTTCCGCAAACCGAGATTTTTCGATAATTTGGTAATACTGACTCCCCGAGCCAAACTCAAATTCCTGGTGACATTTCGAAGATTTAATTTACATTTTAGTATAGAAAATAGTGTACCAAGTAATCTCTGCTTGTCTCCAAGAACAATTCAGAGTGACGCGGTTAGAAAAACTAGTTGTTTTATTTAAAATTTTAGTAGTTGGACTAGCTTCTTTAGTTTAAAATGTCGGTTTTTATAACACTGAAACAGTAACCGTACAATAATTGCTCAAATATTTTTAATTAAAAAAAATATCTGCTCCTTATGTGTTCTAATATCAGTTTTATTTATTATTATTTAAAAAAAAATGAATTTCCATAATACTTACAGTACCAAGAATGGTGGATAAAGACATTTGTTTCCAATATAAGTCATACCATAACAGACAACTTTACCGCAAATAATTTTCCAAAATTGTACAGCTAACCCGATACTACAGGGCGTTCGCCGGGAAACGCAACCCACTGTTAGCGCTACAAGGAAGAAACTGCTCGCGCCGAGCGAGCGGTCAGCTCCCGGCATTGTTCGACCGTCGGCCGCGGACTATTTCATAAACTTGTGTGCTAAGCATTTAAATGTGACGTAATTCATTAGCTTCCCTTATAAAAGATGCTGGAAGTGTTGACACTCTTGTGTAATGCACATTTCACATCTTCTGAACATATTTCGAGACACACGCTGCCCTAACTGACTTAATGATTTTTTGGGTGACTGTTCTAGTCGAAAAGCGATATCGTCAATTTTCTCCTCTGTGAGAATACGGTTGACCGACAGTCTCTTTTTGTTAAAAAATGAACCCGTTTCTCTTACTTTTTTAACCAGACGCAGAATTGTTGATTTAGCTGGCAGTAAAGCGCCAGGATATTCGCGACGAAATTTACTGCGACACTTTTTAAACGACTTCTTCTTCACATATGTATCGTAGAGAAATATTCTTTGTTGCAAACTGTAACGTACCATAATTTTACTCACACTCAAACACGGTACAGATTAGTAAGAGTATGAAGCCCCAAACCAGCCAAACCGCAAAGAAACGTTTATTCACAACACTGATTAATAAGAGACTGAAGTCACAAACTAGCTACAATGCAAAGAAACCGTTCTTAACAATGTAAGGGTCACTGCACTGCACTGTTGGGGCAGCGGAGGTGTTAAACAGTGCGGTGATTCACGGTGCCGTGTGGCGGAAACTGCTGGGGCGACTGACCGAGCAAGTTGCCGACGGCAACAGACTGGGAGGGTTGCGTTTTCCGGCGAACGCCCTGTATAACGTTATTAACTCATAACAATTCCTGTTACCGTAGAGTCAAAAGCCCTATTGTTGTCGCTGTGCTGTCTGTCCGCCTGTCACAGTTTCAGAATTCTGATTTTCACATGAGGAGTGCCATGTTGATCCAAAATGGAATATCATATTGAAAATTTTGTAAAATTATATTCTGGTGGAGTTCCACACAAGTAAAGGGAAAAAGAAAAATAGTTTTTGCTACCCCAGTAAAATGAGATGCATGCTTAAAATCAATGAAGAAGACAAAAAATTACTATTTTATGTTATTTTTTCCTTTTTACCGATAAGCAAAAAACGTGAGTGTCTGTGAAAGTTGTTAATTTTAGTTATTTTTGTTGATAGGTCCATCGCTATTTTAGTTAGCACTTAAAATTTGTCCTTAGTATTGACGATATACGGTATTTAAATGATAAATACTTAGTGTAATGTACTTTGTAAGTTATGAGCAAAAAAAAAGAAGAAAAAAAAAGAAAAACGTAAATTAATATTATTTTGTTGAAAACAGTCTTAGTTGAAAGTGCATTAAATCCTAATGTAGCTATAATAAGTGTGACAAAGGCTGAACAACACCAACATTATTAGTTTGACTGAGAGTGTTGAGTGAGTGGTTAACGCTCTGGCCTCGCATTCGGGAGGACGCCGGTTCGAATCCCCGTCTGGGCATCCAGATTTGGGTTTTCCATGGTTTCTCAAAATCACTCCAGGCGAATGCCGGGAAGCTTCTTAAAAAAAAAACATGACTGAATTCCTTCCGTTCCTTGTCCCCAGTCCTTTCCTGCTTCTAATTACCTCGACGTCGACGAGGCATAAAGCAATAAGGAAAAAAATAGTGCGCGGCTTTGGTGAGCCGTGTAGTGGTATCCATTACTGAAAATATGTCAGTCATTTATATCTGTGCCAAGCCACTCCTGTCTACGTTCTAGGAACCTGTTTGAGACAGTGCAGCGGGCCTCGTGTAGAGTGCTGCAGAGTGCGCGGCGGCTTGCTGCAGCCACTGTGCACGTATTTCGAGGCACGCAGTGTTTTCAGTGCCGCCACTACTCCCACAGAAGACATCGATACACCTCCGTGCGCGGAGACCTTTACCTGAGAGAAAAACTCGGCGATGGAATAAAATATATGAACACATCAATATAAATTCTTACTGAGTTTTATTCTGTTTCCACTCAAATATTTATTCGATAGCATGCTGCAATATCTCTAGGAGGCAGTTTTCCATTCGGTTTTTCAGACACGAAGCGACTACAGCGCGGAAAGAGGGAAAGCAGGAAGCGCCACGGCGCCCCCGGCATTCGCTTCTGACGGAAAAGAACATCAAACGCACAGATGTGATTCAATAACGCACGGCAGGTAGGAGGCCGTATCCCTCAGATGCGTCGCTCTTATGGAGTATTCGCACCACTGATTTAACGAGGCGTGGCTCAACGACCAAGTAGAGTTGCCGCCTACACACTCCACTGGGGTCCCTTCTTCCCATGGTCGCTGGTAAAATATCTATTCTTCACCTAATCACTGACAATTTACTTTCTCAGATTGTCTCTCAACTTAAATCAAAATTATGCAGGTATTATCTTAGTAGTCCTCTTTAACTTTTCCCAACAGGAGTAAGTACGTTGTATGTCACTTTTTTATAGTTGACATGACTTGTGTTGCTTGCCCTATGGTTTTTGACCACCAATCATTCTTATATTATTATTTTTTTCTATGATTAATTATATATGTTTATTAACAATTGTACTGATATATGTAAATTAATCTTTTTATTGTACGATTTCCACATGCAGTTTGGGATTAGCAAGTGTTTAGTAGCCTTAGCTTTGGTGGCACTGGAGAACAGGAGATCCAGTTGTAGCTAAGTTAAGCGCGCGTGAGAGGCAGAAGGTCTATAATGTGAAGAGTTTGAAAGGTTAATTTTTGTGATTATAGTCATTGTAAGAAGTGCTGAAAAGAATATTTAAATGTTAATATTTCCAACAAATTCAGTGCAAAATAAATCTAGTAGTTTCTTCCTTCAGAACAGTGATTTTCATTCTGTGATAGCAATAGTCCCGTCATTTGGCGGAGATAAATTAATTAATACTATTTTAACTTAAAAATCGAGCAGAAGCTTGAATGTATCCATAACACGCTGTAGTTCCTGCAGTATGGAAACGTTGTGAAACCATGTATTCTACACTCAATACTAAACAGTAGTATGTGCAGTGAATCACACATTTATTACACGACTTCTAGTACACGTTACAATGAACTCAACTTTTACAATAGCATATTTATGCTTGACCAAAGCCGAAACTATTTTTACATAAATCAACTTCCTGACATATGAAGTCAAACTATATACATAATACTTTATCAGCTCTTTCATAACCACTACCCATCTAAACAGTCTTCATCATGTTTATTAATATATTATTAGTATCATCCGTCTTACTGCGTCCATCGTAAAATCAGCATTCTCGTCAGAAACAGTTCATCTTCAAACAAACTGGTTTGATTTCTCCTTGGTGCCGAGTTTGTTCTTTCTACCAAATTTACTACCAAGAAGCAATTAGTTTCTAATATTGGCAATGTTAATAACAATAACAACAGCAATAAAGACAATATCCTCATTTTATATATAATTGCAAGCTGAGGTGACACATGTCCTTTCGAAGATGCCACCCTGTGCTGATGACTCCCTTTGGGCATTTTCCTGTAATCACCTGGGATAGTGCTGGGACGATCCCTAATCTCCGTTACACAAACCAAAATACAGATTTTTTTTTAACATTTTTTGTCTCTGGTTCTGCGGCTCATCAAAGCGACGCCAACAGAGCTAAGAGGGATGAAGGTCCAAGGAATGGGGAGGAATTCAGTCATGGCCTTTCGAACGAAACCACCCCGGCATTCACCTGTAGTAATTTATGGAAATCAAGGTAAACTGAAATCAGGATGGCCGGATTTGTTTTTAAAACTGATTCCTCCCAGACACCATGTTCGAGCGCTACCGCGTGGTAAAAACATACCATACTTACCACACACAACGTTTACAACTGTCGCACTCCGTTAGCTCCTGTAGGATAGAGACGTAGGCGGAACACGCGGACAGGAAACAACCAGGCGGCCGAACAACCTAGCGTCCAGCTCAGCAGTCCCGAGGCACAAAGTTTGTGGATGAGAGGACTTTAAGTTTGAACACGGTTTCTCATTAAATTAATTGACAAAATACTGCCTACGAAACATTGGACGTGTTTCCGAGACTGTCTCTAAGGATCCATTTATAACTAGTAGTGCATTAATCATTACATTGTCTGTACGCTTATACTTGTGTGGGCGGCACAGAGTGTTCTGTGAGTCCTGAGTTGGAAACACTGCCGCCCCTTTTAGCTCACCTGAAGCGGCGCGAGCTGTACCTGCTCAGCTTGGAAGCCTCTTTAATCTCGCCACTTAATTCGCTCGACAGGAGCCACTCCTACCAACTCCAGACGAGTTCGCTTCGTTAATGAGACAAACTTCAATCTCGCAAACGAAGGCGACGGGAAATCTTATTCTCTGCATAAGACTTTCATGACTTTCTAAACATTACAGACAGAGTTCTGCCACTTTCAGACGGCATCGTAAATAAAACTAGAACTCCTTGCTTTTCAAATGGTTCTTTCATGGAAATGAATTGTTAAGTGAGCATTTAGGAATATGAAGTAAGACCACTGCAGACCAATCCCAGGATTGACTACCATAGAATAAGAAGAAGAAGTAAGCGTTGCCGACAATCCTTCAGTAGTTTCTCTACTTTAAGTGCGTTAGAAGTGTTCAACGTTTTTCCCTATACCAGAGCATTAAGAAGTAATATATCGAGCGAGATGAGTAAGCGGTAACGCTCTAACCTCACATTCGGGAGGACGGGAGTTAGAATCACCATCCGGTCATCCAGATTTCGGTTTTCCGAAGTCAGACCAGGTTTTGGTGGCATAGCGACTTCATTCCCGTTCCATTGTCTCCAGTACTTTCTCGCCTCTAACGATCTCGACGTCGACGAGACTTAAGGTAATTAGCAAAAAAGACTGAATGTATACAATTTTAATTATTATTTAACGCGTGTCTGTGACTTATTTCTGTGTGTTCTATCAAGTTTTATGGAGGTCTACTTATGTTCAATTATTTTTTTTTATTCAGAGCAAACATTAATATCCCATAAAATTGATGACATCGAGCAAAATAGCTTAAGACCAATGTGTTCGGATTAATCTGCTTCTGTATCACTCTTAGGACTTATTTAATTTGAAACTTTCATCAGTAATGGATTAATTAACTTGTTACATTTTGCTTGTGGATGCCCATGCAAATTGAAATAACTCTTCTGGATGTAATATGTCCTTCATGCAACAAGACTGAACTGTAGCTGTGTATGCTCCACCCATGTTTGTGTGTGGGCGGGGTTTTCCTCATAAAAGTGTATGTGGCGCGTTTAAAGAGTAACAGCTAGTCATCGGATTAGACTCCACCTAATATTCAACGTGCTAATTGTCGATGGGGTCGGGATTGCATACTTTGTCACTTGTGTTTAATGACTACCTAAACACAGAGTTGGTTTGTTTTTATTACTGATTTCATTACAACAGCCTCGTGTAAATAAATCCAATGGGTCAAATTTAGGTTGGGGTACAATGAATGTATTCATACGCGGATGATATGAGTTATGATTTTCGAACGGCTGACTGGGTAGAAATACAGCCAGGCAACTGACAGAAAGTGTTACAGCATAAATCACGATGAATTTAGTTTTATAAATAACTAGCACCAAAGCCCGTCAAAAATGACGGGTTTAACTGAGTTTGATGGTAATTAATTTATCTGCAGTTGCTTAACCAAATAGAATTGTTATAAAATAAAGCTCATTGCGATTTATGGTCTCTTGTGCTGTAGCAAAAAGATTCAGTTGTCAACTTGGTCCAGGTTGCATTTCAGCCTAACCACAATCTCCACTAACATTGCTACTAGAAAAGCAAAGTTTCAATTATTCGCGAATTAATACATCCCTGTATCGCATGTCAATGTCATCGTGCATCGCGATATAATCTTGATCCCAAATCTTCACAGGTTCTTACACTTTTCTTTCATAATACCTGTGATGAAGATCGATGTTTTAACGGCTGAGACAGCTTTCATCGTCTGAAATAATCACCGCAGTTAAAAACGAATGATGCTAAAAATAAATCTTAACAACTGAGGCTATGCCACATAATGTTTAATTGTGGTTTAGGCCACATATATCGCGATAAATTTGGAACTTCTTTCATTCAAACCATGTAATGTTTTCAATTTAAACGAATTATATACTTTTCTTTCAGTGTTCTGACAATTCATGTCTTAGCAATTGCTTAACTAAATAGAATTGTTATAAAATATAAAATTGAATGTAACTCCTCGTGCCTTGCGCTGTAACAAAAAGTTTCCGTTTCCATCCCGTTCCAGGTTGCATTTCAACCTAAACATAAACTTGCCTAGCGATAAACTTGTCTCCAGAAGAACAATACTTCATTCTCACGTATATTAATACATGAACTATATCGCGTTTTAGTGGCAATAATGCATAGCGATATAAATTTGATCAAAAATCTTCAAGGGTGTTTACACATTTCTTCTTTGTTATCCGTGATTCAGCCCGATATTAAAACGTTTGTATGGATGGCAGTGTTGCTGAAATAATAGGATCAGTAATATTACAAAGTGAAAGCAAAGGAAATTAAAATAAATCTTATAAACTTACGTTATGCCACGTAATATTTGTTTTAAGTGTAGTGTAAGATATACAGAACACAATCAGTGTGCAACTATTTCCGTTAAATGAATTAATAATTCCAATAATAGGACACAGTTTAAATTATTTTGAAAACAAAAAATTAATTTATTCATGCCCTCTGCCGTAACGTCAAATGCCAATTTTAATTCTGAACCATGCTAAGTTACAATCTAAACAAAACTTTAGCTACATTTATGTTCGATATACAAAGCTTTTATCTTACATATCTATGGACAAAGAATTTACGGAATACTTATATATATCAAAAGATTATTCTGTAAATATAAGCATCTAATGATTGATATGTCCATTTTAACGAAATACATAGTTTTATTTCAGTGTTCTGTCAATTAATTTATTCCCGGATGCTTGAAAATGTTATTAATTAAGGCGCATTACAAAGAATAATCGCGTAAATCGTGACGTCATTGCGCGGCGTCATAAAGTTATGTCAAGCCGTGACAGACGACGTCATTGCTGACACAGTTGCTGATTATAATATTAGATTTGAGCTGTTTCATATGCGCCATAGTATTGAACTTCAAGCGGATGAAAGTAGTTCCATATTTATCGAGCTCAATTGGGCAGGACTGGGAATAAAACTTTTACTAAGTGGTATAACATTATTAACTTCATTGGTTCCATACTTCTGTCGTCATTACTGCAGTAGCAATTCCAGCTGTATTGCTATATAAACTACAACCGAAATATGTGCAACATCACAAAATTGAGGCAATGATAATTATATAATAACAATTCTGTTTATTTAAGCAATTTCAAAGAAATTAACTGCCAGAACGTTATTTTGGACGGGTTTAAAACCTAATAAGTCAATAAACTCAGTAGTTTAATTCATACAACTGAATACTCTGATTAAAACTGGAACGATTCATCTCATAATTATTATAAAATTCAGAAAATATTTTTAACAAATCTCCTTCCGTAAGTTAATACTAGGTGAGCGTATATCAAGTATAGCTGATCGTTACCATTACCAGTGTTTCTCTGACATTGCAACGCCTGCTTAGTCGAGTAGGTAAATGTGTCGTACGTGGTGCACTGCGTTCCCGATGACAACAGCTGACTCGAATCTTTCCAACATTTCTGCTCAACCCACAACTTAAGCTAGTACACTCCATGAAACTTCTTCACACAGTCACCCAGTGAAGCTGCCTATATTCTACATTTGCACCTACACTCGGCAATTCACAAATTTGTGGATGACAGAGGTTGCCTAGTACAAAACTAATATTCTCTCTGCATTCCAGTCCCTGAGGGCACGAGGGAATAATGAATACATACAACCAAGATGGCGCTTTATCCCAAAAAGTTTGGTGACATGAGATATCAATAGCAGCATCCATCGAAAATTTAAAAAAAAAAAAAAAATCGAATAATATGTCAGTCAATGTCGACAGTAAAAATTAGAATTTAGGAATGTACCAAACACGAAGTTGCTTTTACCTATGGTATTAGGTCAAATTACTACCGCCAAATTAAATCATTCCTTTTATTTATTTCTTTTTTTTTCCTGCGAGGAAATATTTTAATCCACTGAATTCAGTAAACTGTTTTGAGTATTTTGTAAAGATGTGTATATAGGTTGCTTAATGTGAAATTCCACGTTTAAACTATGGAACGAATTTAATTGTAATTCTTTACACTGGTTTGTCGTAACTCTTGTATTCTGTTATTAGTTGATAATGTCAAATCGAAATTGTGATTATTTTCAGATATATGACGTCGTAGAGTTCAACTATTTATCCAGTTACGCTGCTTGCTTAGGATACACCAGTGGACACCGTAACTTGGTAAGAAAACTTTCTATACTTGACAAACATGAAGCGCTCGTAAAAAACACGCATATATTAAAAATTATCAACATAAAATAATTTATTAATTATATCACAAATTATAAATGTAATATTTTATAAGTATCTCTGAAGGCAAGGAGTAGTCAAAAATGTAATTATTATGAAGTAAAGAATGGATAAGATAAAAGATAGCCTAGGAGGTCGCAAAAATACAGAGGCAAGTTTTGGAAGTTGTAACAAGAGAGTTGACATCAGAGGTCAGATGACTCTATGTCTAAGAGGAGAAGCCAGATGTTCCCGTACTGGCTGAAAACGACCAAAAAGTACATACAGTACTAAAGTTAAATTAAATTAATAATAATCAGTTTAATACGCGGGTAACGAAATAAAACGCTTGACAGTTGCATTTAAAAGGTTTCTTTTATCGTGGCTTTACGCCTTGTCGACGTCGGTATCTTTAGAGGTAGCAATGGACTTGTGTCAAGGAATGGGAAGGAATTCGGCCATGGCTATTCAGAGGAACTATCCCAGCATTCGCATGGAGTGATTCCGGCAAACCATAGAAAATCCAAATTTGGATTTTGGACACGGATTCAAACCCGCTTCCTACCGAATGAGAGGTCGGAACGTAAAGAACGAAAAGTAAAGACAGAGGAGTCATTTTTTTTGGGGGGGGGGGGGAAAGCTTTGCTGGGCTGTATACCGTGTTGAGGTCAGGATAGTAAGTTAAAAAACTGTAATAGCCTTGTAGGTAGCGTGCAAAAAAAATTTGTGTAGTAATTGCACTGATTTAGATTTAAATTTAAAAAAAACTACAGTATTGCAGTTGTGAAATGCGCTACCAATTTTTTAATGGGAATGAACGCTACTTGTGTTGAAACGATGAAGTTCCGCTGTGTTCTTGTTAACTGCAGCACTAAACCGAAGGAGCAGTCGTAAATGATACAGAGCCCATTGCTCCAGCCACAAAAGGGTAATACTTTTTATTGATAGCCTACATAAAGAGAACCAGATATTAAATTAGGGATATTTCTACAGAAATAAGCCATTTCAAATGCTGATAATCGTTCACTTAAGAGCTGATTTAGTAATATTTCTTCATGGTTTGAATGTTGTTCCGCTTGTGTTTGTCAGTTTCACGTTTGCAGCCCAGCAGATTGAGAAGTAAGTGGTCCAATAGCCAGAGGGTATATATATATAACGCCAACGAACAAGAATCTCTTTTCTTGGATGCCGACACATAAAACGGAATGAATCACTTGAAAAAAGCAACTTCTTTATACTTGCAATATAATTTTGTAACTAGCAAATAAGTGAGAAATGCTAAACTAAATGTAAAAATTAAAAGATTTTCAGAAACGGTATCTGGGAGCTAAAATTTTATTCATCCAGTTGTTTTATTGGTCAAGGATAACAACATGTGAAATTCCGTCATTTCGTTAACATCTGGCTCCAACCTAACTTATTGTAACAAAGCTCTGGTTACTTTTGAAATAAAAGTGCGCTGTTTTTGCACAGCTACAGTATAGTCGGCACTAACGTAGCGGTTTTTTTTTTTTTTTTTTACCGTCAGAATGACACGGTTTTTGCTCTGCCATGAACTTGTTTTTGGTCTTAGAAAATAGAGACCCCATATTTCACAAAAGAAGGTGTAAGTAATTAATCCTTCTTCTCCTTATTGATTTTATTTCTTACGCAGTAACACACAGTTCAAACTGCTAAACTAAATTTTGTAATGAAATTTTAAAATATTTAATCGAACTCATGTTACACAACATCAAAATAATAACTTGACGTTGTTTAACTGTATGGTTTTCACGACACTGTACGTAAGTAAAACGCTTTCACGGTTTCAGCTGCTTCGAAAAGTCACAGTCATTCGAAATTTCCTTTCTAACACTATACCAAGCGACTCAAAATGAGGACAGAAACAGTTTATCTCAAACAAATTGCAAGAGCGTTATTTTTTTGTTGAGGAAAGTCAGAAAGTATTTTTAATTAATTTTACCATCCATTACCCCTCCAAAATATTTATATCTGTTTATACTCCTAGAGGGCAAGGGTTGGTTGACTGTACAGTGGCGAATAGTGCCGTCCCGCCATGAAGGTCGGTCACATTCCAACACTCACATTGTTTAATGGGATTTGCAATCACTCGAAGAGGAATTTTCTAACAATACTCAGTAACCATATAACCATCACTCGCTTTTCATGGCAGGTTTATGGGGGGAAAAATGAATGAATATACTAAATGGAAGGAAGAAAAACTTTAATATTAGTGGAGTGTCCTCGTTTTTGTTTCTTAAATGCCCATTTTTATGGTGATTTTGAAGATTCTGGTGACATGTGAGTTGGTGGCAGAGATGCTTTTAAAAGGCAGCTGTGCTCGTTAATGTAATTGGCACCAAACAACACAACCAGCTTCCTTCCGTCTCTGTCCCATTCTTTACGGCTCGATTTGAAATGCCAAATGAAGCGTGATTTCTCTCATTACGTTTCTTCTCCTGTTTCTTTCGTCCACTTGTTGCTTCGGTTCCCGACAACCCGATTTGCCTCATCAGTTCGTAATGCCGAAATAATGACAATCTCTGGTACTTTAATTAAAGGCAAACCTTGTTCCTCTTCGCAAGAACAGTTTGTAACAGTATCTTGTCTCAGACGTTACTTAAAACGTTGCTACAACATCTTTCCTTTCAGTCTTACTTTCTTATGAAACATTAAGTTACAAGTTATTTTAGGAAAGAGAAATGTTTAGTTCTGAACTTAAAGAGGAAGGTAAACAAGGAAAGTACACCCAATTCAAACTTCGCTCACATACGACACGCAGGGAGTCCTCATATTAGTAACGCCAAACATTCTACCTTAATTCCAGAAATGTTAACTGTTTATAACATTACCGCGCGCGTTTAATGTTTTGTACTGCTATTAAAGGCAAGAACAAACCATGAATAGTGAGAGAAAATTTCTAATTTAGAAAATCGGTATGGTTTTATATTCCCAGATACCATTATGTATAAGGATTTCATGATCAACATAAATGAAAAATATGAAACATTACTTAATTTACATTTAAAGTTCAAAACAAAGGTCATCGGAGTCAGTTAAAATAAACAGAAAAAAACTATTGGATTGGAACAAACATGGCAATGTTTTTAAGAATGTTATATTAATTGTGTAGCAAAATTACATCCAGTAAACGGAACAGTGATAAAAGAAATGAATTAGTTACAGCAAGAAAGGGGCTTTTAAAAAAAGACTCCTCAATTTCAAACATTGTCTTTATGATCGGGAATAACTTTCTAGCAGGGGTATTTTATTTATTTGTCCTACATCTAATATTTAATTACTAAATTAGGTTCTGTTACATTCGTTTGTTTATTATTTATTCAAGGTTGCCTGCTTACACGGCCTAACAGGAATATGTGTAAAGCATAATAGTTCAGGGAATTCAGAAACCACAGAACTAAGGTAAAATCAAGCATACGAAACGTGTTGCTCTAGGCATATGTTGAAAATTGTTTGCACCAATAACGAACGAAATGATCGCGTTCTGGAAATGATGGTTATGGAAGGAATTTACTATAGAATGTTCTTGACAAATAAAAGGTGTATTGCATTTTGAGACATATTGTATCTGATAATTGGTTAGTGAAAGATAAAGCTGAAGCGAAGGTTTGAAAGTTAATAAAAAATTATATCATAACACAGATAATTTCACTTTTCTGATTTTTTTATTTTTCATCGTTGTACTTCAGCTGTAAAAATGTTCGTGACTCAAATCCAATAATACTTCATAGTTCCTGAATGATCGGTGTTGATATTTATACAGTGAGATATTAAAAAAAAACAACACTGATCACAGAGAAGAAAGATAGAATGAACATGCTCCGTTAAGCTCTATAAGGATATCGACTACAGAAAAAAGGCTTTACAGGTGTATGTGAATTTGTCTCTTACCCTGGTAGTACCTTTTCTTTCAAAGAAAGTGAGACACGTCTAAAAACACTAAAAAAAAAATTGACATTTCCCCGGTTACGAAAAACGTTTTGGACGGACTCCAGTGCTTGAGGTGTGGTAGTAACGCCTCTGGTAACTAAGCTAATTGAATTACAATAGAGAAAATCATGCTAGAAGGATACATTTCTCAAATAATTTAAAATCTTGGCTTAGCTGCAAGTTTCATGTTTCCTCCTATCACGGTTTAATGATATACCGCTCACCGTTGCTGTCGCGGTGCAGTTTATTCTCCTCACCAAAATCTTAAAAAATTCACTAGTTCTCTGTTTACGAACGTAATATCCACGTGATTTAAACAATTATCTGCGTCATTCCCTGTTTTTCGTAAAACTGTAGTAATCGAGTGAGAACTGAATCCGCGATTGGGTTAACTCTACTGACAGCAGAAAAATGTCAATCAAGAGCAGTTAATTAATTAACGTTCATTATGAACTAGTCCCTCTGTGACGGTCGATGGTGCTCGAGTGCAGAGGCTGACAGCTGTCGTCGCTGCAACGCACACCTAGCGACACATACACAACACATCCTCAACAACACACTCACAATACTCAAGAAACCAACGTCATCAGCACTTATAGGCCTTCGTGTGTTCCCTGCCTGGAATTAATTAATCAGAAGATATGTACAGCGGTTTTTTAATAATAACACATCAGTGTATTCACCTTATCTGATATTTTTACTGGTCGAAACAGTACCTCTTAAATATTGAAATTTGTAATGATTTTTGTACCAAAGAACAAACTCATTTGACCATCCCGTATTGATTTTCCATACAATTTTAATTTTGAGTACAGAGTATCATAAAAGCTTTTTGCATATAACTTTAGATTTTAGTCCGAGAACAGATGTTGGTTTTATGCAGGGGAAACTGTACGAAATTGCAATTGTAAGAGATATTTTGACAGATGTTTAACGAAATTCAAATATTAGTGCTATTGTTTGAGATAAATTATCTCATTTGTAATATTAAAGCTAAAGGACTTTTATCCGTGCTATATCCAACATTATATGTTTCATACATTCCTACAGTAACTAATATAAACACGACAAATTTTTCTAGGAGGGTGACTCAAAGTCTTTATTTGAAATCTTATCATGCCTGTCGCCTTATACTTCCAAATCAGCGGTAAGTTGAAGGTACAACTGTATTACAATAAATCAGGCTCTCTTTTCCACACCGCTACGCCGATACGAACCCAAGATTTTTAATATTCGAAAAGAAAAGAGGAAGAGCCGGCAACTGACTCGGTGCGCTGGTCATCGATCTTCTGCTAGGATTAGCCTACGAGAGTAGTGTCATACATTTTAATAAAATTCCAAATTCTCCCCTAACAGATATGCAGAAAAGTGACGGTCATATTTAGAACTTAGCAAATGAAATGGCAGTTTAGTTTTGTAGAAACCCGTGACCCAGTGAAACGGTTTATTAAATGTGTGAACTGCAACATGTAAGGTATTACTGTATATTGAAATTGCGTGGTTTGCACTCTTCAATCACAAATAGAGTATGTCAACCTATACCACCCATTCCTTTAAAGAAATACAACCAACAGATTCGTCGGTAAAAGAATCTCTCTTCATCCTTGTAACTGTCAAACTTATAATCCATTTCTCTTGTAAATTGTGGTTTCCCGTCTGCCATGAGTTAATTGCACTGGTGTAAGTGTGTGACTGACTGTCTCCTATCTATCGCGACCACTCTATCATTTCAGTTGCGTAATAAGGATTCAAAATGCAGCTCACTGGAACTGCATGCATTCTCGTACTCAACTGGACTCTGAATTTCGACTCTGCTTTAATTTCGCTTCAGGTAGCTTTCTGCCGTGCAGTGCGCTGCTATACGACAAATTGTCCAGTAGCGTCTAACTGCAGTATCTTCTTCCTCTCTTAGTTTTGACTATCAAATGCTTCCACCCAAGGACTCTGCCGCGCTGTATTCCAGTCCCCATTTGTTATGAAACATGCAGACTGCTAGCCTGGCCTCCCTCTCCTAGAACACTCCTTGTTTTTTGAGGGACGTCTACCGACTGCCTCTGCCGGACGAACGTATGTGGGGTAGGAGCGCTGATGGCGCTCAATTCCTAATCACCAGATTGTGGACCAAAGTCCTCGGTATATCCCAAACCTCTCCGTAGTGCGTATGGAGTGATGGCATACGACAATATTGATGGTGATTCGTCGCTCGGATGGGGACATTAAGCATGGCAGCCCCTAGGTATCTTCGTGTCCGAAGATTAGCCCTGAACTGGCCTCCACCAAGTTTCAACCTCTCCCTTCGTTCATCTTCCAACCACAACTCAAGCAATCCTCTACACAGAACGTATACACCATATGCATTTTCAGTAACATTTATGAAGACTACCACACTGCAGAAGGCGATGGGAAATATTCCGGTTCATCTTAGATGGACGTTACCATGGAGGGGTAAGTAACCACATACACTCGGACACGGGGTATGTCATTTATATAAGAAAACGTGACACCACGCAGCTGCCTGCAACAACAGCTACCGTAACCCGACTGCCATTGGAAACACTAGCACGCCACGAAGGCTGCACAGGAATAACACTACATCCATTTTCAAAGAGCTGCACTTTCTTCTCTGTAACTCCATTTAAACAACGTTAAAAGTCTCAATATTATCATAATTACAAATCAATTTATTCCATTGTTGTTACAACTAAAAAAATCACGTCTTAAAGATCTATAATTGTGACCATTTCTGTGTTTTCTCTTGAAATTCCAGTTCACGTATGATGGTTATCCCTATAAATCTCTGGTTATCGCTGTTCCGTGATGTAATAAAATCCATTAGCCAGTTAAAGACTGTTAATCAGTAAGGTAGATATTGGAACCCTCCAAGAGTATAGTTACAGCACAGTAACGAAAAATACAGAAAACAGAACAACTTTGTCATAACGTTGTCACGTACGTAATCCAAACAATGCTCGTGATAATTGATGTAATTATATCTATTGTTGTGCTGTGAAAGATTACTTTTAGCTTATATGAAAAAAAAATTAACATCAAATCTGAAAAATGCTGGATTTTTTTGTGGGGGGACGGGGGGCGGGGGGAGAATACAGGAGAAACCAAGCAGGGGCCTCTCTATAGATGACGGTTTTGTTGTTCCCACACACACAGCTACATAAGGTTGATGAGGCGTCATATATTTACACAAAAAAACTTCGGTTATTCGGATTTCGTATTCACTTTTGCCGTTCCTCATCGACAATTTCTAATCAAGACAAAATTCCAGCAAAGCGGAAAGTAATGAGTGATGCAGCATAAAAGATTAACCATAAAATGTGGAAAATAACGGAAATATTTTCTATTCCTCCCTTCACTTTTCTTTTTTACTTAAATTTCTACAAGATTTCAGATGTGTGATAGTGCGTTGCGATATGAGAAAATTTGATCGAATGGTGTTTAATGGTCATTTTGTAGTAACGTGAACATGAGAAACATTTCAATTTGTTGGACAGGAGTGATAGTGATATGTTGGATGATGGTAGCCCGGCCGCTGTCCTCAGCAGACCCATTAAGCCGGCCTCAAATGCTTCTGCGGTCCGGGGGCGGCGAGCCGATAGTACGTGGGAGTGCGGTAATTGGTTTTCGCCTAACTCTGTACCACGCAACAAACAGAATTGGTAGTCAGGATCGAAGTAGGAAAACGAGATCGAAACTCACTCTTTTTTATCTTCCCTGTTTATGCGTTCCTAATGAACCCTGTAATTGGAGTCTATATGAGGGTTTCCTATCCTTTTTCAACGGCGGACCCCTTTGAGACTAGCCAAGGACTCCTTAATAATAGTAGTAATAATAATAATTGAAAATTGGCTATTCTTAACTGTCATTTGAAATATCGAATCGCATCTCAGAAATTGCGGTCAGAGTTCACGTATTCTTACCCTATATTAATGTATTAGTAATGATTAATTTTGTTTTGTTCACGGATCCCTAAAGACTGGTCCATGGACGTTTGGTTGGGAAACCCAGCTCTATATGAAGACGCGAGTTGCTATGACAAACTGTCTTCTTAAATCTTGGGTGTTACACCGATATTACAAATCGATTCCCTACTACGCAGCGAACTTGATTCTAGAGAATGCAGCATGATAAATATTTTTATCTATTTTCGTTTAAAAGCGTTTGGCAGTAATACTAATTTGAGGACTTCCTTAACATACAGATGGAATGCTAATCTTGTTATTTGTAACTATGTTGCAGCAAGGGTAACAATCTGCAGTCTGCCATCTCCTGACGATGCAGAAATAAATTAGCAAACTAGACAAAAAAAAAAAGAGCCACATTATGTAAAAGACGCAGCTTCGAATTAATTTAAGTCTTATGACTTAAGTGGGACTACATAGGTGTTGGAGAGAAATAACATCGATTAATTGTAAATTTGCATTTTTTCGTGTGAATGAGAATTGTTTTGATTGAAGGGGATTGTTTAGATGGAGTTTAATGTGATTAAAAGCAGTATAATGTTTGAAATGTTAATTGAAAGACTGTAATAATTATTTTTGTGTAAGTCATAGTGTTCTGAGTATGATTTTCGGCTGTATGGAATTGTTTAAATGTCTGTAAATAGTCCCTATATTCATTTTAAAACGTTCATAAATGGTTGTAAGTAATTTTGTAAAGGTTCTGTTTGGTTATGTACTATTTCTATTGTTTGTAGAGATTCTTATCGATCCAAATGTGATGTTTTCATGAAATTCGCTAGATCGCCAGCAGCCGAATTCGACGGAAACGACGAGCGTGGTGGGTTCGAATCCCCGTCCGGACATCCAGATTTGGGTTTTTCATGTTTCCCCAAATCACTCCAGGTGAATGCCGGTATGCTTCATTGCCCCCAGTCCATTCTTGTCTCTAATGACCTCGACGTTAACGAGGCGTAAAGCCAAAAGCACAAAAAAAAATCGATATTGAAACGATGCTAACAGGACGCTGTGTCTGTAGCATTCGTAATGTGCTTTAGAATCTTTGGAAGAAGTAAATGTCTTATCCGTGTATGTGTTTATGAAGATTTAGGCGTAATAAAAAGTTAAGTGAAACTTGTATGGATGGTCTTGTTATTTCATCAACTACCTGATCATTCAGAAGTCATAGGAATTATCGTACTTATGGTGAAAGTTATTAACCTCCTGGTGACCTGCCTAAAAACCTGTATATCTAAGGACTGATTAATGGAATCTAAAAAAATTTACAGCTGTAATTTATTAAATGGTTCTGAATTACCTTCTGTGCTATGGTGCATACATCCTTTGGTCTTCAGATAAATCAGTATTTGGGCCACGAATCAGAAGAAATGGCAACTATTATTTTAATTTAAAGTACAAGTTTTTCACTTATGTGTGCTTTAATTTACCAGAAGAAGAAACTGTTCTCCAAATATGCAGTTCCCGTATATATAAACAAGCTAGTGTAGTACTCCGTCCGGCAGTGCTTTCGTATAGCGTCAGGTGTTACGCTCTGCCGTAAAGGCAAGGTTTACAGGACGACCACAGTAAACAGCCTCTTTCAGTTCCTTTAATCAAAGCAGACAAAGGGAGTCGGTTTCTCACAATCTACCGCTGTCTCGCTGGTAACGACCACCGGGCTGGCTCCAAATGTCACAGGTCTCATCACTGCGTGGCTGACCTGTGGCCGCAGGTCTCATTATAAAAATGGTTTCTGTTTCTGGACGCAACGCTGCTCAAACTTTTCTCAAAGCATGATGCAATCAAAACACCGACATTTTAAATAATGGGTACAACACGATTCCCTTTCAGTCGATTTTGTGTGTACTAAGACGATTTCAGAATGTTTGGTAACTTGTATAACATGGCTTCAAATGTTCCGTTTACATTGAGCCTATTATAAATACTTGTTAGCAATTCCCTGTCAAACTAATGGACTTAAAGTATTCCACTGTTTATTTTATATTATGTCAATGTTTGTTTTAATCGCTCTTTTATCTTTTGACATTATAGGCCTATACGTTTAAAAAATTGTCTCACCTTATATGACCCCATACAATGAGTTAATGACGCAAGAGAGTGAAACAGACTTGTAGAACGGACAGAGAAAACGCTTCGGAAGCGGGTATAACACTTGATGACTCAACGAAACTTACTGCGTGCATAATCACAGTCATAAAATCTGTGATTATGATATCGTTCGCCACTGTAATCTCAATATCCGGAATCTACCCCTCAGGATTCTATCCAACATTGAGATTATGCGATGCGCTTCTATGCTTAGGATTTAAATTATATGGGACGCAAAAATTCATTATATAGTCCTGACTCCACTCTATTTGTGAGATAAAGAAAATTTAAACTGAGATATCAAATATTCAGAAAATCAGCAGACATGGTTTGGTTACAAAACGGTTTTCGAAAGCTTGTAACCCTTCAAATATTGTAGCTTAATTTCTTATAACAAAGTAATTTAAAAAAAACACCTAAACTGGAATAAACTATTTCAAGTGAATGACCACAAATCTCAGGACCGAATCTTACAAATTTTATAAATGAAAATGCAGCGATGTTAAAACAGAGAGTTCCTAAGTCACAAATTTAGAAAAAAGTATTTAATAACATTTGCAGCATCGTTAAGACGCTCCTATATAGAACGGCGATACACGGCAGTAAATGATATACATAGTTTTTAACTGTCAGATAAAAATTGGGCAGTTGTCATAAATATTATAAAAAGAGTTAAAGTCAACAGTTAACACATTTGGATGATATCAGAATCAAAATTCTTTGTGGTAGATCACTTTTAGGCTAAAGAGAACAATTAGATTATAAGAAAACAAATAACTTTTACGATGAATATGAGGTCCCCAAATTACTAGTACCCGAAAAATCGCGGAATTAATGACACTTCAAGGATCGTCAATTTTCAACACATTTCACTGTCATCCTGTTGCAGTGTATGTAATCATCACTTGCTTCATTTCATTATTTTCAAATCATGTACAACGTAAAAAGACAAAAGAGATATACTGATAATTTACACGCAATAAATATTCATATTAAATGGAACGAAAAATATTTTTAGAAATGAAGGCAGAAGAGAATTTGGGGATGGAAATAAGGGAGACACGGAATTTTTTGGCGTGTGTAGCTGTATTAAAAGCACGCAGCTTAAATTTGAATACTTGGAGGAGCTCTAGTCCTGACGCTGTTATGAGTTAGACCAGAAACCAGTATAAAGACGGGTACGTGCTATTGTGTGTCGCGGCCGAGTAGAGTATCCACACACTGGAGAGAAATGTCGCTATGACGATAGCAAAAGTTGAAAGCAAACGTGAGTGGAATAATTTTTGAGGATTACGAAGGCAACACCTTCTTAAAAGGTTGTTACGTGATATGAAGACAATGAACAGACTTTTTTGTCGAGTGAACGAAGAAGCTTAAAATACAAGGGCAGTCAACAGCTGAGCAAAATTTCTTAGAAAATGAACCAACGGACGCAATGCTGTAAGCAATATCATTTGAATCATGGAGAAGTGGGGATATTTGCTCTAATAAGTGACGTAGGGAAAGCGGAGTAGCCACTAAGGTTTTTCATTATTTTATTATTTATTTTCTGCCTACGATAGCGAGGCCAGCCGTGATGAGAGGATAGCAGGGCATGGTTTGGAGGAGCTGGTTCTAGCAGGACTTCACTTCGCACTGGGCTCTTGGAGTTCAGTGGCAGCTGGTACTTGGACTGAATACTAGGGCATCTGAACGGAGACTTGTGGCCCGCCGTAGTACAAAGTGTGACAAATGACGTCACGTCAGCTATGAGTCCGACGCTGATACGAAGATATCTCCACAGTTTTATGTTTTACCATGCAGTCAGTGGTACATTGTGAAGTCCCACTTCATCATACATTGAAATAATAATAATAATAGTAATAATTATACGACTTAGTTTTTATTCAATGTATGAATGTATTTTTTTAATACAAGGCCGTACAGTGTAGTAGTATGTGTAAAAAAGGGTAAATTTAAGTTTTCATAATATGTTTTGTTATGTTGAAGTTGGCAGGCTGTTACTGTATTGTATTGTTTTGTTTTATCCAAAGAGGTGCATATTAATATAAGAAAAATGGTGGTGAGATTAATGAATGTTTGTAAGCGCCGTGGTTTGTTTTTGACTTCATGAATGCGAGAAGTGTAATTAATTGAGTTGATTCTAAGTGTTAATAAATAGTAGTTGTTATAAAACAACAGATACTTTGATTTCATAGACAAGTATATAATTAAATTTAATCTGCGAGGTGATAGCAAAAAACGTGTGTGACGATATTCTGGGGCCAAACATTTATCGTCTGAAGCGTGCTATCAAATACAGAAGAGATTGCAAAGAACCTGGATGGAGTGGTGAGACCGACCAGGATTTCTTTAATTATCGAGTCAAAAAGGATACCTCGCAATATTCTGCAGTCAACGAACAATGGTAAACTTCAACATAACGCAATTCTGATTGCACTGTGTTTCACTACATCTACCCTGAGACACCCTAGTAGGAAACCTACACGATAAGAATTTAGTCACGTTAGTTAATAGATATAGTGACAGGTGTCCACGATGTGTGATTTTATTTGAATAAACCTTACGTTTTCCTTGATTATGAATCAATTTTTCTGTAATGATGTTGAATCCTTACGTGCGTACTTGTGTACCATGAAAGTAGAGACTTCAATTTTCATCCTTTGGTTATGAAAAAATTAAAAATTGTGAAACAAAAAATAGGTCATTGTAAATGCAAGAACCCCATTATCATATTACCACCATCATCTATATATCTACCAGTGAATGGTGGCTTCTTTTGTTATTATTTATTTCGAACTGGTTCGAATGCGATTTGATTGTGTTCATAAAACAATTTAGGCCATACCTGCGTCCTTTTTTTTTTAAATCTTTGTTACAATTTTTGAGAAATGCATACTTGTGTGAATGTTTTTCTTACCATGAACCTGTTTCATTTTCTATGAAGTAGCATTGTACTCGGATAGTGATGAGTGACAGCAGGTCTACGGACGGCTCGATTATACAAGGCAGAGTGCAGCTACATCTCCCAATCATCTAGATCTGCGTATTTGACAGAGAATTTCCCCAAAACAGATGCGACAAAGTTTAATGATCGGGTACCTGTACTTGAGTCTCCTGCCTACCTGCTATTAATCAATATTTTTCAAATTGCACCTATCCTTACGTAAAATTTGTTCACAAATAAAACGAATTCACACAAATGTATATTTTACAAATAATTAGCACAGAAGATTTTTTTTAAATAGCAGATTTGAATGTAGGCTTCTTGCAGACAGTTCTTTAAAAATTAACAGATGAGTTAATTACTCTCTGACATATCTGTTTAGTAAAATTTATAAAAATAATAAAGATAATAAAGACGTATTTAATGTAAAACTGAGAGATTATATTATTAGCACCCTTTTATACTCCATCCCAAGAATGTGTGCAAAAGAATTAGCTTTATCTGGAATAACTTATGCAAAGTTCATTTGTAAATTATTATTTTTATTTTTTGCAACATCTTATAGTTTTCACCATAATTGTTATTTATGTTGTACGTATATGTATTAACCATGACATGTTCCACATCCCAGAGGTCGTTTTGCAGCAGACGTCTCTTGAACAAGCGTAATAAATAAATATGAATCGTAAAGGCAAATTTATTTCCACGAAACACACAGTTTCACAAAACATACAGTTTCACAAAACATACGATTCAACAGTTTTAACACAATCGTCGTTGTGGAAAGGTAATCACCCCTTCAATGTAACATCCATTCTCTGAAATCTCCCTGCTTGATTACATCGTTTTTTTCCTGTATTCAGGTTAACATAACGAGAAGTAGTATACAGAATGATAGTAATATGATAATCTGATTATTTTTAAAGTTCATCGTAATGCATTCTACAAGATGTCCACAACACCTCCAAGATAATCCTAGTGACATACCGATCGTGATGGGTGAGCGGTTAGCGTTCTGGCCTCGCATTCGGGAGGACGCCGATTCGAATCCCCGTCTGAGCATCCAGATTTGGGTTTTCCATGGTTTCCCAAAATCACTCCAGGAGATTGCCGGGATGCTTCCTTCAAAAAGGCTTTGGCTGAATTCCTTCCCGTTCCTTGTCCACCGTCCCACCCCGCCTCTAATGACCTCGACGTCGACGAGGCGAAAAGTAATAAGTAAAAAAAAAAAAACCTAGTGACATACTAGTTGTTATTCCCCCAGGAGAGGAGCTCATTTCAGCGTTTAAATTTCACCGTCACTTCTAAATCTAATGCCCCGGCTACACGCGTCTTGCCAGCGCAGGTAAAACTATATAAAAAGACGGAACACGTATCAGTGGCCACACGGTACAGGTGAGCTCGTGCAAACTAAACGTTTCGGCAACTGTTACTTTGCAGCCAACAGAAGAAGTTTTTTTTTTAACAAAATTTTTATTGCTTATTAATAAAATAACAACAGACAAACAAGCAACATCTGTAGAACTAAGTGGAGCAAAAATTTATTTTTACGGAGAAACAGACATTGTCATGTTAATTTAATCGAGAGTTTTAGGAAAGATCTGGAAGACTGGCGTGATTATCTAAGGATGGATGAAACTGCCTCTACTCACTTACTGTGGCTAGTGACACTCATAATTAATTTAGAATTTGGTAACTAAGAATGACTGATAAAATAGTATATTTGGTGTATGGAAGGGGAAGGTGTCAAAGTTGTCCACAATTACTAGAATGATATATGGCTTTTCTTACTATTGAAACTTTCGACAAATGAAGAAATTACACTGTTTACAAAATTCACTCATATATAGTTACTAACATGGGATAGCATGCACTCAAAATTGCTGTGAAAAAATTATCATGCTAACAGTTTTTAAGTAATTCACTGCTAATGAGATGTTGGTAATATAATTGATATTGTTAATAAGTGTGTGTACTGTTCCAGATAAATAGTAACTAACATGGTATAATATGTAGTTGTAGATTACAGGGAAACTTGTAATGGTAACTGGTTGGTAAGAAAATAACTGGTTATTAGATGCTGGTAACAAGTGTATACACTGTTCCACATAATAAATAGTAATTAACTCGGGATTGTATTTATAGATTACAGGGGATATTGATTATATTAATGGGATGTAGCTAACCTGTTATCAATTTATAATAATAATAATATCTATTATATAATAATATAATTGACATTATTATTAAGTGTATGTACTGTTCCACATCCCCGACATTATTCTCACATGGGATCAAAGTGAACATGTCTATCTATCTATCTATCTATCTAAAAAAGAAGACACTGTTATGTACCAGTCTATAAAATTAGATATTTGTTTCTGGGCAGTTTCTTGGTCATCTTAAAATTCTAGTAAGTCATACTACCAAAAGGATGGATAGCAAATGTACCGGCACCCGACTTGACAGAATCGTTAACTTTGTTATTTTCTTTGCGACAATAAGTTATCAGGGAATTTTTTTGTCACCATATCCCTTGATCAATTGGTTCCACCTGAATTGCGATAAATATAACATTTTTAAAAAACGAATAATAATACTGATTATAATAATATAAATAATACAAAATAATGTAAAATTATTATAAATCTGAATTACACCTTATCTGTTAAAAAATACTGTAGATTTATTTGTACTGCAAAGAAGGTACTTATGCATATTAACTACACATACCTCTTTCAATTCTTCAATCATTAAATGATAAGCATCGGTTTTTTCCTTTTCTTTTTGTCGGGATATTCTTCGTACCTTA
Source organism: Vandiemenella viatica (assembly GCA_031002005.1). NCBI lineage: Eukaryota > Metazoa > Arthropoda > Insecta > Orthoptera > Morabidae > Vandiemenella > Vandiemenella viatica. The sequence goes on from JARYHS010013630.1 coordinate 146,556,228, forward strand.
TTTTTCACAATGCCGCCAACGATTTGTGCAATTCTATGAACTGGATAATAAATTTCTTGGAATAACTTCGCACATCACCAATTACACAGATATGTGTTCTCGGAAAAAAAAGCCGTGGTAACCAAATGCTGTGCATTTCAACGGCGCTTTCGTGCATGCACGCGCTACGTGTTGCCATCCACACGCTCCGTCTTACCTGCGCAAACTGGTTTGTGCAGGTAAGACGGAGCGTGTGACCGGGGCATAAAGGGGAAGGCTGAATTGCCGTTTCGTGTTTGTTGTTGGTTTACCTCCATAAAGCATTACCATCACTTCCAACATGGGAATTGACCCAAACCAGTTTACTGGCATATATCTCCTCGGATGAGTCTCAATGAGAACCAGTGTCAAGGGATTGAATGAAATAGTACAAGTTCCAGATTTTCATGTGGAAAATTACCTATCTGACACATTTTCAGTTAGTAAGTTTCCTCATAGATGTTGTTTTCCTGCAGTTATGATTATTATGTGGAAAAATCAAAGTACTAATTTAAATAATTGAACTTAAGTTTGAAGACATGGAGTGTTTTTTTCTTTTTCAGTTCAAACTGTTTTGCTGCAGCCGCAAACAGTCCACCAACAAACATGTTTTCCTATCTATGTGACCATCCTTTTTCAAGTATATGGATTTTAGTAGGAATGTAGCCTTTTAACATTTAGTTTTTTGTTAATTCATTAATTAACTAAATTAATTGAGGGTTTTAAAGAATAAGCTGATCGACAAGAGCGGACAGGGTAAGCTTCTACTGGAGTCGTGGATAAGCGTCGAGAGTAGAACTCTGCCATGGTTCTGATATGAATATTCGTCATAGGTCCCTACGACAACACCAGACAGTTTACATTCAAATATTATTGTAGGAATAACTGAGAAGGTTAGAATAATTTACTGTAAACGGTAATTACAATAATTACACGTTTATTTACAGGACCAGTGACTGGTGGCATACGTGAATATCTGCAGTGTTTAATTGGCTTTATATCAAAACTAAGGACAAGGGCGAATATGTAACAGATGGACGCCACGCAGCCCAAAATAGAGGGAATATTGATATTATTTGTACAAGGCTGACTGTCCACATCCCGGTACACAGTAGAGCTCACCTTTGTATTAGTCACTGGCATCATCTGCGACCACTGCCCGGTGATGCTAGCGGCGACGCCCTCTGCGCCGATGTGGTACGTTGAAAAAGCCAGACAGATAGACAGCTGCCACCAGGGTTAAAATAGATTCTTCCCCTTCCTATTACCACTGTGTGGAGAGGGCAATACTCCTCGCTAGTCATTTTACCAGTTTCAGTAGCTACTGGCGCTTGGCAACTGGCGACTTGCTGATCGGCGTGCTACTTCTCCTGGTCGTAGCACTATTTAATACTCGCCCGCCCTGAATACTGACTTGAGAAGTGTGAGCTTTTTATCACTACAAAGATACGGACCAAGAAATTATTACAAACTCCATTTATGACAGTTGCTTCCTTTGAACTAAGCTCCCATTCCTATTGCAGATAGTTGCCAGAATACACTCGCCGACATATAACACGTTAGAGCACCGGTGCACCTCTTGTATAGAATTTGGTTTAAACAGAGTTTTTACTCCATTATTGGATTGACCACCGGGATTCACAGCCGCTTGTCCCTTGTTGCATTTCAGCGGCAATAACCCAGCGAGATGACACAAGGCAACTGCGTGTTAACATTGTGCCTTTTATTATAGCCGACAAATTGTAAAATCTTTACTGTTATAAAAATTTTAAGATACATAAAATTGCAGTCAGCATTGTAGTTAGACAGCTACGTGGTTAAATTTATTACGGTCTATACACACAAAAGACAATGTTCGTATGTGTGTCGTCAATACACTAAAATACCCACTGGACCGATCTAACGAAAAATGGTCAGTGTTTTCGGGAAAGGTCTAAAGCTATTGAAATCCTCGATCTGACCAGTAGGTAGAAACCATCACTCACTCTATAACCCGGCTATATTCTTTCCAACCTTACCAGGAAAGCCAGGTTACAAACTGCCGATGATGCCTTTTATTTGTTTCGGTAGTTGTGCATATTAATGTAATGCATTTAGGTGAACATAACATTTAATAAAACAAGAAAACCCACACATATATGGTACACCAATAACATGAAACTTTTATTCAAAACCAGATAGCCAAAATAACAAAACCTCTCGCAAGCTTAACACAGTCCGTGCGTGCTCTTTTGTCTCTCAGCTATTCACACATCTCTCTTACTAGTTGTATTCATGGAGGAAGGAAATATATGGAGACGACGCAAGAGACCTTCACCACGCATTGAAGTGAAGCAGGGCGGAGGAGGAGTGGGGAGGGGGGGGGGCATGGCCGCTTCCATACAGACACGGGGAATATGTACAAAAACCTCAAGGGGGCTCTAGGATAAAAATGACGCCACAATCTGGTGATGGATTATTATGTAACTCGATGAGATAAATAAAAAATGAAGAATAATTTTTTTTGATATCATGCTTAGTTTTAGAGATATTCTGTCTCAAATGTGAAATGGTTTTGGTTGAAATTCAGAAGAAAAAATTGGTCAAAGTCAAATTTGATGATGGATTCTTATTTAAAAAGACGAGACAAATGAAAAATAAAGAATAAACATTTTCGATATCTCACCTAGTTCTCGAGATATACTGTATCAAAAGTGAGGTGTCTTGAGTTGAAATGGAGAAGAAAAATTTCGCAAAAGTCAAATTTAATGATCGATTCTAATGTAACACGACGAAACAAATCGAAAATAAATAATAAATTTTTTCGATATCTTGCTTAGTTTTCGGGATATACTGGGATTGGGTTGATATGCGGCCTGGACCAGAAATTAATTCTGCCAAAGCTACAATGAATTACATGCAGAATGCATATTTCAGTTTTTTTACTACCACTTGTGGTAAGGTTGAAATGCGGCCTGGACCAGAATAAAAATAGTTATCTTGCTAACATACATCGTAAGCTTAATTGGAAATGGCTGGAAGTAGTTTCCATCGCGTTATACGTTTTGTCACTAACTTGGTTCTCATGAAATTACTAACAGCAATAGATAAATTATTTGTCCCTCATGGAACAACAAAACCATTCTGGTACAGACTGCATTTAGACCTAACCATAATCTCCATTAAATTGCCGCTATAGAATCAAACTATGTAGACATACCCACACACGCGTATTTGAATCGCAATCTGTATTTGCAGTAACAACATCATTTGCTTTATCAAGATTCCTAGATTGCATAGCATAATTTAACACATTTAATTTCATCATACACTGTCAACATAAACTGCAACGTGACGAAAGAAAGCGCAATGCTAAATTCACTGAATCGCGATGTAAAACACACCCCTTTAAATCTCATTTTCAATACTCGTTAAAAAGTAATGCAAGTCTATTATGTGCAAAATAGCAAGGTATGCTGATTTTCTACACTACACCAACAAAAATTTGAGAACAAAGTCATCCCATTGAGAGCTATGACTAAATATTTATAGACATACTCCAAAGTTTGCAACTTCTACCGCCCACTTCAACAACGATAATTACAATTCAACTTACTTATGAAATGATATTCCAGGTTCTTTCCTGACTGGCCTATTTGTGCAACCGTACGCAACACAAGATGGCATTATAAAACACTTATACACATTACAAAATGAAATAATCACTGCATCTAGCACAATGTGAACATTGCATTTGTTTGGAAGCGCAATATCGCCGCTGCCACCACTGCGCATGCGCGAGAGTTTAGAGCATGCTTCACCGATTTAACGTCACTTCTCCTCAATATATTTCCTTCCTCCATGTTTGTATTATTCTTTGGCTGTGCCCGCTGACCAAAGATTATTCTCACTTAAAGTCAATACTTAGAAGCTAGTCTTAGCGTATATGCTACACCTGCCCCCACTTCGAGGCAGATTAACGAATTTAACACAATTTCTAATTTGCCGAGAAGTTATTGAAATACATAATGGATAACACCATTTTCTCCTTGAATACAATGTCCTACAGTTCTTCTCAAATTTACTTTGCAATAGCCTTACTTTTTCCACACTATGCTAATAATTTCGATTAAAAATCCATTCTCACAGTCTATACCAGTTCACTATTTACATTTTTGCTTGCCAAAAAATCTGGCATCATAGGCACTGAATAGCGTCCAATTCTATTATTATTCGTTCACCATGACACGTACACTCAGTTCAGATTAAACATGAGCAAATTTCAGTCTTAACCATTACATTTATCATGCTACTTTTTCATCACAACAAGGCGTTAACAATAACATTACATATTACTATGAACCATTGGATTGCTTTTCATGTTTATTTTATGATACTATTCTGTTTTAAGATCAATACAATATTACTTAACATTTTATCTTTTTAGTCCTTTGTTCTATACAATTTTAAATCGACCACATTTCTTAATCCTAGTACTTTATTAGATATGGGATAGGCAAGCAAATAGGCGCTCGCGTTTGGTTTAACAACAATCTTAAAAGGTCCGTGATAGATTTTAAAGAATTTTTTAATCTCCGAATTTATTTCGCAAGACTTTTGTCTAGTTTTCACCAAAAACATATCTCCCAAAACGAATCGATAATGGAAATACTTGCTCCCGATAAGCTTCTTGCATACACGTAGTTCTACCGTAGCTTTTTCTTCCGCCTCTTCCAATTCCTTTCTGCCAATTTTTCATATTCTTCCAATCATTCATGTAATTTCTTTCTTGTTTTCCAGTTCACATTTTTATGAGACCATTCAACTACTTCTCTTGTACTTATATCAGGTGGGTACTCTTTTCTCAAATAATTTGAAGCAATTCGGTGTCGGCCGTCATCGATTGTGTTCTGCAACAATACTTCCATCGCTCCCTTTTCATCTTTCCCGTCAAAAGAAACATATGTAGCGGCGTCTGTATTACCGTGCCGGAAAAATACATTCGTTCTTTTATAGCTACCTGGACCTGGTACAATATTCTTTTCTTCGGTTCCCATCTGCGATACATTTTCATCTTCTTCTTCGTCATAACTCCTTATGAAAATCATTCTTATTCCACTTTCGTCATTTTCTTCATATTCATTCTCGCTACTTCTGCATTCGTATTCTTCACCATCGCTGCTAGGAACATTTTCACTTTCGTTAATACTTAAAGGTAGCTCGCTATCATTATCTGCTAATTCTTCTTCCTCGGATGTATCTTTTAACGACTTGTTTCGATTTTCTGCTCCATTCATTTTTTTCAGTTCTTTTTCTGTCTCCTTCTCCACCTTCAAAATTCTTCCAGACACATTTACTATCATTTCTTCTGTCCTTTTAATATTCTGATTAATACTTTCCGTAATCCTTTTCTCGATTCTTGACTCCTTTGTATAACTTGCGTGATTTTTTCATTAATTATTCCGATGTCACGTCTGGTTTTTTCTTGGCTCTGTTCTAATCTTCGGAAGTCTTGTTTCATTTCATTCCTATTTTGCATTATGGCATTTAATATCAATTCAAGGTCCGTACTCATTTCGGCACTCATTCTAGCTAGTTTCATACAACTATTATATATAATACATATATTACAAGCAACAACAAAAGTGTCACTACTCAAGAGAGGCAATCCCCACAGAAAAAATCACTGCTTCATATTTAACTTCTTTACTATACACTACTCACTACTTATCAAAAAAATAACTAATTTACTACTGAAGAAATACAGTCTCAACAACAATCACTGCTTCCGTTTCAAGTTGTTTACTGTTATTTACTCAGTGTCCAAATTTTAATTACTTTTATTTTCTTTATATGACTGATGATTACTGCTACCTCAGAACTTATAAATGGAATGTTCTCTACTTGCCGCGCTGCGTAGAATGAAAATCTGAAACTCACCGCTGCCACTGCGTCATCAGAAGATTCCAGTCGTTTAGGGTGCTATGCTCATTAGTGGTAATTAACACCCGTAAATTCCGGTCCAGGGTTGCCAAATATAACCCGGCTATATTCTTTCCAACCTTACCAGGAAAGCCAGGTTATAAACTGCCGATGATGCCTTTTATTTGTTTCGGCAGTTGTGGATATTAATGTAATGCATTTAGATGAACATAACATTTAATAAAACAAGAAAAACCACACATATATGGTACACCAATAACATGAAACGTTTATTCAAAACCAGATAGCCAAGCTTAACACAGTCCGTGCGTGCTCTTTTGTCTCTCAGCTATTACACACATCTCTCTTACTAGTTGTATTATTCTTTGGCTACGCCCGCTGACCAAAGATTATTGTCACTTAAAGTCAATACTTATTATTATTTATTTATTTATTTATTTATTTGCCCTTTGGTCTGAGACCATTTAGCCAGCATTATACATTAATATTTGTTTGTAATTTTCTTCTTACAGAGTATTGGAGGCTTCAAATCGTCAGTTCTGTGTCTTGAAGGAAGCGAACTATTGCCTTGTAGATTTGGACATTTTTTGATTGAAGAATTGTGGTAACACTCGCAGGGAATTTGACTGAAAGCTGTTCGAGGCGCCTGTAGAAACGTTTTCGTTGTGATTGAAACCGTGAACAGGAGAGAATGATGTGATTGAGGTCTGAAATTTCTTGGTCTATGGTGCATATAGGTCTTTCTATTATATGAAGGCGGCATAAGTGGTGAGGATAACAACCATGTCCTAGCCTCATTCTAATGATTGTTGTCGCGTGTCTTCTTGCAATATTGTGCTCTGCGAACCAGGGTGTCTTCGGTATTGTAGGTTGTACTGCTGAGTAGTGTTTTCCTCTTAGTAGCTGCGTCCGGGACCAGTCTTCATTCCAACTGAGGTATGCCTTCCTAGAGACTAGTGGGATGAAATCCCTCCAAGGTAGCTGAATAGAAGCTAGTCTTAGCGTATATGCTACAACTCACAAGAAATTTGGTTCAATTAATACACCAAGTGCCACAGCAAATCGTTTATTATTTCAGTGGTACTACTAATATTTAAAGGTAATGCTTGTACGTGTGTCCCTAGAGATTAAAAAAAACTACTGGAGCGATTTACAGTTGGTTTTATCCAAAATGTTCCGCTCTATCCGGGTAAGTTTAGATCTATTGAAATCCTCGAACTGATCAACAGAAAGAGAGCACAATGAAATTAACAAAATCGATTGCATACGTCACAGTCACCTGCTACTGAATCATCACAAACAACACGAAACAAAGAAGTAAGAATTAGAGAATTAGGACATAGTGATAGAAATGAGCAACGTGTACTATTGTGGATTACGTGTGAAAAATAAGACCTACATCTACATATATACTCTGCAATTCACAAATATTGTGGGTGGCAGAGGGTGCTAAGCATCAATCCTAATTCTGTACATTCCAATCCTGAACAGAACGAGGAAAGAAAGAATACATAAAAGCATCAGTACGGCATCTTATTTCTCTAATCTTATCCCTCCTGTCATTGCGACCTGAATAGCTTGGTGGAAGAAGTATTTCATTACACTCGTAAATTAAAGAATTTCATCTATTCTCCAATAAATTCAAACGAAAACGACGTCGTCTTTCTGCCAAACAATCCCCTACCAATCTATATATCAATTCATTGACACTTTCGTAAGGACTGGAACTAGCATTCACGAATCGAGCGGCTCACCTCTGTACTTTCTCTAACGTGTCAATCAATCCCTTGCAATACGGATCCCAAACTCCACAAAAGTAATTCAAATGCGGAAGCACTAGTGTTTTGTACGCAATGTCCTTTGTATGAGCATTACAACTTCTCAAAATACGACCTATGAATCGTAATCTAGATTTAGCTTTGCCTCCGACGAAAGTTATGTACAAGTCCCGTTTCATGTTGCTTTGTCCTATTATGCCCAGAAGCTTCAGTGAATCAAACCTGTCAATAACTGAATTGTTAATTTTGTACTCGTGAACAAGTGGATATTAAATCAATTGGTAAAACTTGATCTTATTGCATTTGACTATAATTCTGAAATTGAATATAGCTTGTTGTGTTTGTTGAAAGTCGGAATGAAGTTTGCACAAGCTGCAACGCATTAAAATTCAAGAATGAAGCATCTTGGCTGTGTTGTTTGAATAGAAAAATTAAACTGGAACCACTTGAGCTACTGTTTTCGTTGTTACTGGTAATCCGACACAATAAAATCATTTTTTGAATAACATACGAGATTATAACACATGCTTATGAACGACTTCAAACTTTCAGTTCTATATATACATTTAAATATAGGATTAGCAAAGAATTGCCAGGTCAGCTAGTAGACCTACTGATATCAAATAGAAACTATCGATAACATTTATTTCAACAATAAAACCAACATTCAGATGTCGGTGCTGATGGAGCAATTTTTGATGTTTCTGATGCAATACGAAGTTACTGTATTAAAAAGACTTCAGTATTCGTAGATGCGGCGAATTCTCCTCTGAACTCTGAATCGAGTTCCGTGCTCAGCGAAAGAAACGAATTTCAGCCCCTAGCGAGATAGAAATTCCTAGCTGTCAACGCCACACCGAGCAGATAAAGACAACGGCTCAATGTGATTTACCAGCGGCGGGATTGGGAGCAGGAACGTCACATCACGTCGGGGGAGCCAATCTCTATGAGCCGGATCCTCTCCTGCTCGGGCGGGGGAGCTGCCAGACAGCCGAGTCACTTCTATCGCAGCTGCCAACCACCACGACTCAAAGTGAACACGAACAGTTCCAGCTATTACTATATATACTATAGCTTGAGATGTTGCTTTCGGTTAAGGAAGAAATATCTAGTGGTTGCATGAATGCTTCCATTTTTTATGCTTCGATACTAATCAGATTCTTCGTCACCGTCTGCTACATCCCAAACAACACTAATAACAATAATGCGAAAGAAACTCTATCTATTTGTTCCATTTTCACTGCTAATCCTTTCTTGATGAAATCTGACAAGGAAATATTATCTGTCATTAGGAAGGAAATAAGACAGTTTTTTTTCGGGATATGTTAACATATTTTGTCATGATTTTTTTTTTTGAAAAAAGAACGATGGATGACGGACAGCATGTATAAGTCTCTGTAATATTATATCGGTTGCTCAGGCTTTGTTTCGTTCGCAGTTAGTTTGTGTATGATCCGTTCACAACTTTCATGTACAGACACATGGGCGCCGGCAGGATTACTTTAAGGGAGGTGCATCTTTTTTATACATTATTTATAACACTTTATTAACTAAGGACACTGAATTATTATTATTCAAACAAAGAATTTAATAATAAAATTTTTCTTTCTTAATCTTTTTGTGTGTATTTCTTTCATAGCAGGGGGAAGCAAGTGCACCCCCTTGTACACCCCTCCCTGCGCCCATGTACAGACATAACTTATTTAATAGTATAGATGTGTATTTCCGCTGCATGGGATGACTATCAATAAAGCTCACGGACAGGCGCTAAAAGTAAGTGAGGTACACTTATAATAGACGAGTTTCCCATGGGCAGTTATGTGTTGATACCTCAAGGATTTACAACCCCCAAACGCTATATATCTTAGCAAAGAAGAGCAAAGTCAAAATGTTGTGTATAAAACGGTATTGATGTAAGATATCTCCAGAAAGTGACACAATATTAAACCATAATCAAAAATCCGCCAGAGGAACTGTGGTAGGTAGTCTCCCAAAGTTAATCCCACATCCCCCTCAGTTTGTTGCTACTTTTAAATATATTGCAAACTGGTTCTCATCATGAAACAGGTTCAATGCTGTAATGGTATAGTGATGACTTTCCGTAATATTATACCGACTCCGTGTATTTTGGGACACCGTTTATCTAACTTACAGCTTTCCATATTCAGTTCCAAGTACAAGCGTAAGAAGTCTCGGGTAACAGCTAGGCTAGTATTATAAGAAATGCGAAAGGTTGGATGGATGGATGTTACCAAGTCACGCCGTAACGGCTCAACGGATTTGAACGACACTCGGTTCGGAGATATAAAATAGTCTGCATAAGCACACAGGATACTTTTCATCCCGGAGAAACGACTAGTCCATTTGGGAATAGAATGGATTTACGAATTCAACACTGCAAGTTAACAGAATCGAAGACTATATTGAAACGAACGAAATGGAAGACTATAATGAAATACGAAGACAATGAACAAATGAAACAACAGAAGAACCAAATCAACTATGTATCGGTAGCTCTCGCGTTATTACCCCAATAATTTAAGAAACCGGTTCACACGAACAAAGCCGTGAGCAAAAGTTTCACGAAAAACGAACTGCAAAAATTCACGTTGACTTAAATTTCATAAAACCCTACTCTTCTTCGCTTTGATTCCTCTGTTGAGGTTGAATGTTAAAATATAATAATGACTGTTTACATCCTAAAAGACAAAACTTTTAACTACAACATGTGCAATAAAAATCATGATGTAGGGAACACGCAAAAAACTTCTTATATGTGGATGATAAGTGGGTTGAAACCCTGCGTCAACAGAACTGTACATCGTGATTATTTACTGTGTTCACCTCTATTCCAAAATCGCAACTAGCATATATATGACGACAGTGTGTGACACAACAGAAATATTTTTTATAAGAAAATTATATTTTGTTCCTTGAGCGTGGTCAAAAATCGATAATATGTACTCTTAAATAAAAGAATAAGACAGTGTAGGTTGTTATGGAGATGCATCAAGAGAGTGAGGCTAACGGTATAGATGCATACATCGGTTGCTTAGAATAGTCATTGCCGAAATAACCTTGCATCCTCGGATATTACATAATTTTAATGTAGTTCCTAGAGAAGTAAAGGAAGTACAATAATAAATTCTGAAAACTGTTTGAAACAAAAGGACTGAATTATTTAATAGTTATAACTCAAAAAAATCACACGGTTATGCGACAAGTAACTCTTGGCGTACCTAGGTAAAGTCTATTGTCTCCTCGCTCTTCTTCTTGCTCTTCACTTAGAGTACTAGGGATTAACGCCAGTTCCGTCTTCACTTTGTACTTTTACACCATCTTTTCCCAGGTCTCTGCGTTTCACTGCTTTGTACTGCATCGCCAGAACTGGAATCCTTTCTTCATCAATTCTTTCAATATGCTGCCTCCATCATTCTCTGTATTCCTCTAACCTTTCTTTTTTATTGAACATACCGAGTTCTTCCCGAATTTCTTCATTTCTTCTATGATCTTCTGTAGCGCATCCTTTACGTTCCCAAGAAATATCATTTCCGCCGCCTGAATTTTGCTCTAATCTCTTGCAGAGAGTCGGAGGAGCCATTGTCTTATAGAACTTCATTTTTGTCTTTGTTTGTTTCGTTGTGAGCACTCTATTTATTGTCCCGCATACGGATTGAAATTTGTTCATCATTTTTTCTATATCTTTATTTATGTCATAACTGATATTTAAATTTTTATTTTTCTTCAATTGTATTCCCGGATTGGCAATCTGTTTCAAGTCTCTAATCAGGTCATCAATGTATATGGTGAACAAAGTTGGAGATAAGCTGACTATATGTCTTCAGTTTTCTTGGTGCCATTATTTATTATTATTTCATATAAACTTTTTATAATTACAATGTGCCCAGAGTATCCATTTTTGGTCATTATTTCCTACATATTGCATCTATCCACACTATAAAAAGCTTTTTCAAAGTCTATGAAAGCTATTTGAGTTTCAATATTGACTTCACGTCTCTTTTCTAAAATTATCTTAATGCTGAAGATGTCATTGCATGACCATAACTTCCTGAACTCCTAGGTAAATATGAAATTAAATCTGTTTCATAGAACTAAGACATCTATTTCAGATCGCTTCATTTCTATTTAGTATTTATTGGTGACTTCGGGCTTTATAGAGAGACTTACTGCAATTTATTCATAGAATTAGGTTCAACTCGTAATTAAGTGCGTCTGCGATAGTCAGAAAACTGTCAAGTGATTGATGACTAATCTATAAATCAACAAATTAGCCTTCTTTTTTATTATAAAAAGAAACTGTTATTATACCTGCGAAAAAATTTCGGCCAACGAGGAAGTCACCACAATTTACCAGAACGATGTTCTCATTCCTTTTCGCCAAACCTATGAACTAAAAAACAGTACTAAACTAATAACTCGAAAGATACCATCATCAAAGAATTCATGAAATCTCCTTCAGTAACGTTAATTCACATATAACCGTTTGAAATAATGCTTATGTTCTTAGCACAGTTATGTCAATTTCCCGAGAATCAATTGCTCATTACAATACGCGAATCTTTTTTGGTAACGCCATTTCAATTTAATAAACAACCGAAAATTTGTAGCTACGTGCGACTAACAGGCGTGAGTCAAAACGTCATATTCATAGCTATCAAAGGGACAGAAGTTACGTTCTGATGAAGTGCCTAATATCAGTCAGTCGGAACCGATAGGAAACATTCTAATTTCTCGAATGGCGAACCTAATGTTGTTATATTTAATATCTACTGTTTCCTACAATATAGAGATGAACAATGTCCTGAGACTAGATTTTTGCATATAGTCTCAAACTTCTTTCTTTATAAGAATTGTTTAGCTTTCAAACTTCAAAAACTTAAAGAAATAAAAAAGTTTGAAGAAGAAAAAGTTTATTCCTTTCACTATAAGAGGAAAGGGGTGGGATAGCTTTATTCTTCGTGTATCCTTTAGTATGAAGGCAGTACGTATAATGCAGAGATATTACTGTTTGTGTAGGGATACTGCGAACAGCGTTAATGCGAAAACACTATTTTGAGAGTTTGACTTACCTTATCATTTTTTCGCAGCTGTTTTAAGTTGATATGCGTGTCTCTGCCTGCCTCATGTCATCGCGGCATTCGCCTGAAATAAAACCATGGGAAAGCGAAACCTGGATGCCTGACGGGCATCTGAGCCTCGCTAATGACAGGCCTCACTGTTACCGCACATCCTCCACGTTTTTTAATACGTTCGTAGAACCATTCTCAGTTCATTTTGATTAGATTAATAATTTATTGATTTAAATAAATAAAATCGAATCGCGACTGGAATAGAACTACACCATTCCAATGTTAAAATTTACAACAGTCTCGCACAAATAATCGAGTACAGAACTTAGATGAAAATAGTAAATTAAAGCACTAAGACTATTACAAAACACATAACATGAATGGATGTAAGTGAATTGACACCAGAGTATAGTACTACATAATGTTGTGAATCGATTCTCTTATTTGGTGAGAGAAGTGAAAGAGAAGTCCAAACGAATTTTCTTTCGATCATCTGAAGTGTTTACATTCTTTAGGGGGAGAAACGACTAAATGTTTTCGTGGAAATCTAATAGTTAATGTCCGTGTTCTGGCTGTTGCAATGAAGTGCACCAGCCTTCTCCAGAGTGTTCCTCCATTGTAGAATATGAAATTCATTCCCTACCAAGCTCGTACTGTACTCCTGTGATACACTTGAGCATATGGCTAAGTTAAAGAACCCACCTCATTAAAATCTAGTTGATTCAAGAGACCAATATCTAAATTACTGACCCTTCCGTAACATACGACTTGATTTAAGAAGCTCTAAATGGAAAAAAACTACATTAACTTCCCTTCAGTTAGTGTTTATATCAAATAGACTGAAATGAAACTGATTAAAAATACTGTTCCATTATTTCTTGGAAATATGTAATAATTTGCTGCTGCAAAACAACGCATATCATTTTTAATTTAAATTACAAATGATTTGATGCGTAAAATCTTTCAGAGATTTCCACCGTAATAGCGCGTCAGTAAAAATATATAGCGACGTTTCGGAGCCTGCCTCCGGCTCCATCTTCCGGCGAAGTGTCGGATGTTGGAAGTGTCCCCGCTTATAAGACCTTTGGTGCGTCGGGGCCAGTCGTGCCTGTGCAACGATTGGCCCCGACGCACGTGACTTGACGACACCTAGCAACCAAAGGCCTTATAAGCGAGGACACTTCCGACATCCGACACTTCGTCGGAACATGGAGGCGGAGGCAGGCTCCGAAACGTCGCTATGTATTTTTACCGACGCGTTATCTCGGTGGAAAGCCCTAGAAGATTTTACGCAACTGACTCACCAAGAAAGCCTACATTCTTTCAAATGATTTGGTGGGTTACTAATCACATCTCATTGGTAACGCAGCAGCCTTGAAAACATTATTCACATTAACGGGAATTCAGATTTTATGTCAACATTAGAGTAGAGAATGTATGCTGTAAATAAAAGTCTGCTGAGTTTTAGATTTTACATTATCTTTCAGGGTCACTTAATTCCTTAAAAACACATATTCAATTGCTCGGGTTGTTGCTTAGCAGCTACAGCCGAGTATTTCGGCTTCTTTCGTTCAATTATTTCGGGCTATTTATAAGTTTTGAAAATTAATGTAGTATAAATTGTGAGCGCCGCCTTCTCCGAGTCGTGAAGCCTCGAGTGGGCGGAAGTGGCGGTGAAGCATTGTGATGACGTCACGTCCGGAGACAATGAACGGGAGAAGTTATGTGCTGGGAAGTTTGTGCACGGCGGGCTGCATGCCCAAGCAGGCGCCAATTCGACGCATGGAGACACTTCAAACTAGACGCTCCTCTGACCCCGTTCTTCTCAGAGGAAGCGAACGTAAAACTTTCTTGTCAAAAATTCCTCGATCGGTGGACATGTTTTCGAGAGCGAAACGGTATTGTAGTGGAGTTTTAGTTTCGCCTTGCGTGATGTGTGCTCGTATGAAGCCAGTGACGTCAAATTTCAGAAGGCTAAGAGAGCAAAGTTCCCTTTTACGGTTAACATCGGCTGTTGTCTCTGTCTCGTCTCAATGACGGTGCAATCGTAAAAAGAGTACATTGTGATGTCTCATACCACAATAGACTCCCAGAAAACACATTCTAAACTTGTGGGCCGAGAGATCGCAAGAGAAATAAAAAGAAACGAGACATATTAAACTGTCGGGCGAATGTACAGACACAATAATAAATTGTTCGAGACTAAGATAACGTCACAAAATACAGCCGCGGTACGACACACACATTGCTTGAAGCAAATACGTATATCAGGCAAGAAACAGATGAGTACAACATAACGCAGACACTGGTCCGCCAGTGTGGTTGCGTGTGTTAGGGCGCCATCACAGGTACAACGCGATCAGGCTCCACTCCCGCCCTCTGTTCCGGCCCTCCTCACTGCGAATTTAGGAGGTTTTCCGCCATCACCTAGACGAATCCTGGGTGGTCCCCAATGTCCACCTCATGAACTACACATCCCACAAACAAAAAAAAAAATAAAATTATACCGTAGGTTAAAATAAAATTATACCGTAGGTTAAAAAAAAAAAAAAAAAAAAAACGCTTTTCTTGAAACGTCAACTAAAACATTAAAAATAATTAAATATAAAAACTTTGTTCAACAACACTAGGACGTCCCACAATGCAATAAATTTTTTTTAAATAACCTTAAAATAAGAATAGAGTCACTGATTAAAAAATTTACTTTAATGTAAAAACGTGTGGGGTTCTAGATATTAGTAATCTTCAATTTTCATCGCTAGCTGTTCCTAGAGTCATTATTTATAGGTAAGGAGCACCCCACGCTTTTTTACATTAAAATCAAAGTTTTGATCAGTGACTTTATTATTATTTTAAGCTTATTAAAATTGTTGTACTGCATTGTGGGACATCCTAATGCTGTTGAACTAAATTTTTGTATTTTATTATTTTTAATCTTTTAGTTCACATTACTACAAAAGCATGTATTTTAGTTTTTTAAACTACGGTATAATTTTGTTTTTAACTTTTTAGTTCACAGTGTGAATTTCAGTACATAGGTATGATCTTATTGTTTTGTCACCGGATGTTAATACACGTGCAAAATTTAAAAAATTCGGAGGTCAGGAAGTGGGTGAATATTGAAATGAAATATTCCATTGCACTCAACAATGTTTCTATTGTTACTTTCAAAGTAATGAGAATATCAGGACGTAGCTGTGACATTATATTTTTGTCATCGGTTCTCAATATAAGTGCAAAATTTTAAACAATTAGGACATCTGGAATTGGGTTAAAATTCAATTGCAAATGTCCATCACATTCAACAATGTTTCTATTGTTACTGTCAAAATAATAAGAATAGCTTAACGTTGATACAAAATTATAGTATTGTCACCTGCTCTTAATAAGTGCGCAAAATTTCAAACAACTCGGACATCTGAAAGTGAGTGAAAATTGAGTTTAAAGATTCCGTTACATTCTTACATACTTACTTACAGGTCAAGCTAATATAAAGCATGTAAAAATTCACATATCACAGTAAACATAAGTTACACGAAATGCAGACAACAGTCAACACTTAGGATTCCCGCATCACTCCAGAAATAGAAAATATTTGGTTCTAACTACCCCGCAGGAACATAGAACAAATTATAATTACAGGCCATGATGAGAATCAAGGCTTTGCGTGATACGATAGAATTCATTCATAAAAAAAAACAATAATAATACGAACTTAAAATTAGCAAACATTATCCGGTTAGTTACAAATGCCTAGCACGTAACTAGAAACACAGAAATGCTCTAAGCATGAAGCTAGAGAACGTAAATAAATTAGTAATGTGATAACTGAATCCTTCCATAAAGGACTCCGCATCTTACGCCACTCAAAACACAGATTACAAAACGTTGGAACAACGATCCTGAAGCAGCAAATATCACCAACATATCAGTTTGAAGCAACACAGAACAGTCATGGTATAAATATCTATCACCTTAAATAGATTTTAAGAAGATATCCAAGGAGAGTAACATTTATCCACAAAACTAGAGAGCCAGGACAGCAAAGATGTTGGAGCTCGTGGCACAACAACACCAAAATAATATAAAAACGCGAAATAGTCAAGATAAATAAAATTTAGTTAGGTAAGAGATAAGTTCCGTGGTATCGGTGAAGACTATTGTTACAAAAAGACTAATTTTAAATCGCTCTGCGTCGGCTTCCAGAAATGAGTTTATTTCTTTTCACTGACCCATATACCCTACAATTTCCAAGTGCAAAAATACATTAGAACAGTAGTACAGCAAGTGTGTAATCAAATAGAATCCTGGAGCAGCGAGGAATGTTGACAGTAGATACGCCAGGTATCGGAGCCGTCGTTAAACTGTTGCTCCAGCCAGGGCAAGTTGAAAACTCTGTCAACAGGTTGTAAAACAACAGGAATTTACTTGATGAAGAAAAAAAAAAAAGAAACTGATTATATTTATTTTATACTCGTATTGGATGCATGTGATGTTCGCCAAGTCAGTTTACTCGTATAAAATGAAGTAAATTAATTATGTTCTTAGGGACCGAAGTTACTTTTTTGGCACTTATTCAGTGGCCATCTACCTGAAGGCCCAGCCGCCGACGGATAGCTGGGAGGCAATAGCGGCGTAAACAAGGAATTTGCATTAAGCAAGCTCCGCGTCGAATCTCCACTGAGCGTGTGAATACAAAACGTTATAACACTTGATGTGGAGGAGTCCTGATTGTGCCTGTATTAAGGATGCGTGTGCGTATTCAACACAGTTACATCAGGATAAGCCTAGGAAATAAACTTTTCGCGGCTGAAATGCAGTCCTCAGTTCGATAAGCCCGTAACCAAATAAACTGCCGAAATATTTCGCGAGTATCTGACTTTAAGAACTTGAAATTATTATTAAAGAATTGTTTAAAGAGCAGTTGTAGCAATACCATGAGTAAAATGTTTATTTGACTTTACTTTACTGGCAATAAGAATTGGCATCGAGATTTTTATTTTTTTTTTTGGCCATTCGACACTTTATAGAAATATTTCACAAACATATAATAATGTAGTAAATGTGCAGTTATCAAATTTTAACTGTACTGACTAAAGCAAATAATATGGTACACTGTACCCCGCTCATTACAGGCATTTGTTTATTACGAACTTTGGGAAAAACCTGGTACTTTTTCGTGGTTATGAAGCGTCTGGAGCAAGTCACTTATCGCTTAACTTGTTTGCACTCCCGTTAATCCTGTTCTTCTTGCTGTGCACAGTATAAAACTCGCTGGTCTGTCAGCGATAAATCCAGCAGGTGTTTGTTACAGTGCTAACTAAACAGAATTTAACTGCCCGCACTCTGAAAATTAATGGAGACTCAGCACGTGGGACACTACAACGTGATAAATACGAGACAGAAGGATTTTCATCCGTCCAAGTAGTTCTTCAACTAAGGCTATATGTCATTTGGCATCTAGTTGCCCAAAGACAACAGGTACAAAATGGCCATCGTGAATATTGGGCGACTTAAATGACTCTGAGTAAAGACCACCCCAGGAAATCCATTTGCTTTAAGCGATTTATAGATCTGCATAGACCAATCAAAAGCCATTAGCTTAATTAGAAGAACATTAATTGGAACCAGAGAGAAAGGCGTCTGATTACTGCACCCAAACGTTTATTACTTTCAATAAGCTTAACGCTAATAGCAATGAATTGTTTTAAAGTATTCAGCTACCATTTATTTTACAAAAGTATTGAGACGATTCATCTACAGAATACATAGTTTTCCAATGGCCTAAATTTATAAAAAATATCGTGACTAATAAAAATATTTCTATATTGGTGATCTGAGGGTTTCATGTGTAGCTTTAGTTGGGAATATTTATCAATCATTCAATAACTCATTTACAAAAAAGTTTTTTGATGGTTACAAATACAAAATATTTTTTCTAACAAATATTTGTAAAGAAGGAATGTTCGTCGCCTTGTAATTACGCGTAAACTTAAGCGTAATCTCAGTTTACAATCTGTCAGCAGATCGTTTGGCTAGATAAACAGAACGTCCTCTTTCTGCCTTTAAGCACCATAAATCTGTACTTGCTGCTTCTGAACTCTGATGCGATCTAAGTAAGTACAAGTTGACTTGTTTATTGCGATCTGAATTGAAAATGTAACGTCTCTACCATGATTACATGTAGGAAACTACCAAACATAGAACTACACTAGTCTATGTGTTAGAAGGAAAGTTTTTGTTAGGTTTTTCCCTCTATCTTCTATTTTCGATGTCATCTACCTTTGTACCAAATACTTTGCTTGTTCCTGTAAGATTACGCCATACAACTTCCCCTCAAACATCGTTTGCTTAAAGGTGTCATTCACACATAGTAATTAGTTGTCGATTTCCTTGTGGACTCCCAGCCCAAGTTACATTGCAGCTTCGAGTTCTAGTTCAGTGTCTGTGATAGACTGTCAGAGTTGTTTCTGATACTGTCGGAGATTGTAATTTTACTTTACCCTCCGGCTTTAATAAAGTTTAAGAATGTGCTTTCATTCAATTCTGGCTTGCTTCGATTTAAATTATTCAAAATCTGTCCATAAAGTTGATCATTCTTATATCTTCAATATTTTTTGTGTATATTATTCTCCCGCTTCTCTTCATTCAGTATCATGTAAACGTTATTTTTGTAATACGCTTAAACTTTTCACAAACGATAATTGCATAACTAGTTTTCATTTCTAATGCTAAGTCAGAATTTCCGGCAATAATTTCATCTTTTTCTTCTACCAATATAGCTTTGCAGTATCCAATGAACATTAGATTTATCCTCTGCCAAAATGTTTTTACTGCTTAAACTTGGAGATCGTTTCTGTATTCGTCATTACCTGTTCCAACTTTAGTGTGTCTGCATGTACCGAGATACTTACGTAATTAAGTGTTTAATGTGTCATAAATACTTTCGTGATAAACAGCTCTGAGAACACACTTCGGAATTATTTACTTTTTCCCATCTAATATGTGATTAACGGGTTTGTTCTGCCATCTGTGCTGAAAGTTGAATAAAGGTGGTCCGTCTTCTATTTCCTCACTTGTGAGATCGAACATCAGCTGAAATTAACGAATTTTCGCATATATTAAAACAAAAGTAAAGTCCTTTCTGCGGCACTGGCTACAGAGACGCAGCGAACTGTGCCATTAACTGACCGCCGGTTGCGCACCTCAGACAGTAATAAATTTCATCCACTAGTTAATGGGTAATTACTCACCGAGTTCTTTCGAAGCCATATCTCTGGCCCGGCCGTGACTCGGCGCTCCTGAGGGGCTCGGCTGCTAATTTCCGTAATGGCGGGGCAGGGCAGGCAACCCGCGACACAATCGCGGCGACCCTTATTGGGTGAAGGATCTAGGACGTGCGTGACACTGCGGCCGGGTCGACACACAACGCGCTGCACCCCAGGAAAACTGGTCATCTTGGCTCAGGTCCAGGTAGCGCGCAGGCTACCACTTGGAAAAGCACAAGCGCCTGCCGCTACTTCACGGCCAAGACGGCGATTACTAGCAGAAATATTCCTTCTTTGACCGGACACCCACCATATTTGTCAACTAGATCACTTACTGATAAATACATAGATACATTACGTGTGTATACATTAGGGACCGTGCACAAACTACGTGGCTCGGTCCAGGGGGGGGGGAGGGGTTGGCTGGAAGGCTACGCTAGGCTACGTGGGGGGAGGGGGGGTTCCGAGTCAGGCCACGTAGCTTTCCTTTCATAACATTTTTCACAGTTAAAATGAGGAATATAAGTCACAACAGCATGTGAATATTTATTTCCCTCATTTAATTATCTCCGTATATAATTTACAACAGTCTGACAAGAGAAAACAGTGCAAAATGTCTTCTGTAATCAAAAGGGAAAAAAGCTACGTGCTACGGGGGGGGGGGGGGGTAGAGGCAAAAGCCACGCAGGGCTACGTGAGGGGAGGGGGGTTTCACAGGAGGCCAAAATTGAGCTACGTGGTTTATGCACGCTCCCTTACGACTGTTTAGAAATGTAATATGCATATTTAACTTTTTTTATTTTATCTTGTAATACTTATCAAGAAATTTCAAATTCTAATTTCTTTAGCTGTATTCAACATTAAAATTAGTATTAAAATATTAACAGTGATCGATTGTAGGGGTCAAAGAAATTAGGCATTGAATTCGAAATACTTAAGTTCCATATCGGTTTTCCAAGATATACCCTAATTTGGTCCATAGTAATGGAGGAACTTTCAATGTGTAATATTTATTTAGAATCTGCGGCTTGTACCTAACACAGAATAGCTCTACAGTAATAACGAAATACACACACACACACACACACACACACATATATATATATTTGGGGTGTAAGGGCTTGGGAGAGACTATAATAACCTTTTCCAACCAAATGTCAACCTCTCCTTCACGTGGTGCACCCTGTTTGCACGGACGAGGCTCTGGCGACTGAAGGATTCCCGGTATAAGGAGTATAAGGAGTCACCCACTGTGTGCCAACGGCGGAAGGGCGGGGAGTGGTAAAGGGCACCCACTTGCCCTTGGGGTTGGAAATGGCCCCTAAAGGCGGATGAATCAGAAATGATCAACGGCATGGGGATGTAGAAGGCAACGGGAAACCATTGCATTAAAGACCCAAAGGGTATCCCGAGGACATGTAATCATCTCAAATTACATATATCATGATGGCCTCTTCCTGGGTAAAATATTCCGGAGGTAAAATAGTCCCCCAATCGGATCTCCGGGTGGGGACTGCTCAGGGAGGAGTCATCAGAGTGGATAGAAACATTCTACGAGTCGGAGCGTGGAATGTTAGAAGAATGAATAGGGCAGGTACGCTAGAAAATCTAAAAAAAGGAGATGGAACACCTTAAGTTAGATGTTGTTGGGATTAGCGAGAGTAAATGGAAAGAAGCACAGGATTTCTGGTCTGGGGAACACACGATAATTAGCACAATAGCTGTCAATGGAGTCACTGGTGTAGGATTTGTAATGAACAAGAAAGTAGGGAAATGGGTGAGTTATTATCAACAGTTTAGTGACAGGATTATTTTGATGAGGTTAGAAACTAAGCCCGCCCCAACCACGTTAGTTTATGTATATATGCCAACGTCACAGGAATATGACGAAGAAATAGAAAAAATGTACACTGAAATTGAGGAATTAATCCAATATGTGAAGGGGGAGGAAAATCTAATAATCATGGGTGATTGGAATGTGATAGTGGGAGAAGGAAAAGAGGGGAATACTGTAGGAAGTTTTGGTCTCGGAGAAAGATATGAGCGAGCAAACAAGTTGCTAGAATTTTGTGAAAGATATAAGCTAGTAGTGGCAAACACACTCTTTAAGAACCATGCAAGAAGAATATACACCTGGAAATGTCCTGGGGATACAGGCAGATACCAGCTAGATTATATCATGGTCAAACAGAGATTCAAAATTCAAGTTCTTGACTGTAAAGCGTACCCAGGAGCAGTCATAGACTCTGACCATAATTTGATAATAATGGAGTGCAGGCTGAAATTCAAGCGAATAAGGAAGCAGCATAAGCAGAACAGACTGGAAGTGATTAAACTGAAACAATGTAATACGAGAGAAAAATTTGCAGAAATGGTAGACTTAGGTCTAGGAAATAACTCTGAAAGGAGCTTAGTTGAGGACGAATGTAGTGCATTAAGGACTGAAATAATGAAATCTGGTAAAGAAAAATTAGGCTTTAGGGAGCAAGCTGCCAGAAAACCATGGATCACAAAAGAAATTTTGGAACTGATGGATCAGAGGAGAAGGTACAAAAATGCTCAGGATGAAGCAGTAAGAGTGCAATACAGGCAATTTAGAAATCAAATAAACAGGAAATACGAAAAAAGCAAAAGAACAATGGCTACAAGAAAAGTGTGAAGAAGTAGAAAAGGAATATGTCATAGGTAAAGTAGATGTTGCATATAAGAAGATCAAATAGAATTTTGGAATAATGAAGAAAAGAGGTTTGAACATTAAAGCCGCCGATGGGAAACTTCTTTTAAGCTCAGACGATAGAGCTAACCTATGGAAGGAATACATTGAGAAATTGTATGATGGGGACGACTTGAACAATAGAGTAATGGGAAAGGAAAGCGATGTCGACATTGATGACTTAGGAGATCCTGTTTTCAGAACAGAATTTAATACAGCTCTGAATGACTTGAAAGCAAATAAGGCAGTTGTAATTGATGAGATTCCTGCACAACTTCTTAAATCCCTGGGAGAAGAAGGAATCGAAATATTATTCAAGTTGATATAAAAAATTTATGAAACAGGAAAATTCCAACTGATTTTAATAAAAATATCATCTTCACACTTCCGAAGAAAGCACAAGCCGACAAATGTGAGAATTATCGCACCATTAGTCTAACGTCACATGCTTCAAAATTACTGACCAGAATAATATACAGAAGAATGGAAAGGGTAGTAGAAGACATAGTAGGTGAAGATCAGTTTGGGTTTAGGAAAAATCGCGGTACAAGGGAAGCAATTCTGGCTTTAAGATTAATACTTGAAGGGCGGATCAAGAAAAACAAAGATACTTTTATGGCATTTATTGATTTAGAAAAAGTTTTTGATAATGTTAGTTGGAACAAGATGATCAAAATTTTAAAGAAGTCAGGTCTAAAGCATCGAGATAGAAGAATAATTTATAAACTATATAAGAATCGAGAAGGCTGTAATAAAAGTAGAGAATCACGAGAGACAAGCATCAGTTAAAAAGGGTGCGAGGCAAGGGTGTAGTCTATCCCCGTTAATATTCAACTTGTATGTAGAGGAAGCAATAAATAAAGTAAAAGAAAAATTTCCATATGGCATAAGTGTTCAGGGAGAAAAAATCAGTATGCTACGAGTTGCTGATGACATTGTCTTGTTAACAGAAAGGGCTGAGGATATTGAGAAATTACTGAACGGCATGAACAAAATACTAAAGGAAGATTTTGTCCTGAATGTAAATCAAAGCAAGACTAAAGTGATGAAATGTAGCAGAAATGATACCAATACTAGAAGATTAAATATAAAACTAGGATTGGATGCAATTGGAGAAGTAAGTGGATTCTGTTATTTGGGAAGCAAAATTACAACCGATGGCCGAAGCAGGAATGATGTTAAAAGCAGAATAGCACTGGCAGAAAGAGCCTTCATGAAAAAGAGAAATATTTTAGTTTCAAAAATTGATCTAGGTATTAGAAAAACCTTTTTAAAACTCTATGTGTGCAGCACAGTACTTTACGGTAGCGAAACATAGCGGAAAGAAGGAAAATTGAAGCTTTTGAAATGTGGTGCTACAGAAGAATGCTGAAAATTAAGTGGACAGACAAAGTAAGAAATGAACGAGTTTTGGAAATGATGGTTGAGGAAAGAAGTTTGTGGAAGAGTCCTAAAGAAAGAAGAAACGGGCTGGTAGGTCATATTTTGAGACAAGCTGGATTGGTTAATTTGCCGGTGGAGGGAACGGTCGAAGGTAAGAACTGTAGAGGAAGACAGAAATTAGAATAAATGAAGCAGATAATTGAGGACGTGGGTTGTAAGGGATATGTAGAGGTGAAGAGGTTAGCACAAGATAGGAAAGGATGGAGGATTGCATCAAGCCTTTCGAAAGACTGATGACAGAAAAAAAAAAAAAAAAAATTTATGCCTGAAACTGGGAAAAGTCACTATGGCCCAAATTTTATGTTATGGTAGACCAATGTTTATCGACAACTCAATGCCAACTGGCTAACCTATCGTTAATAACTGACAATTTTTCTGGATGCAGGATTCATTAAGAAATTTACCTTTACGATTAAATAAAACTTTCGAATGATGCAAGGATCTTGGATTAACGATACATTCTTTATTAACATGGATATCACATCACTATTGAGATAAAAATGCATATTATCGATGTGTGCTTTTGTCTGAAGTACAACTCACTTCCAGAACACAGAGTATCGACTACCAGCAACTACGACCGATCACTCACGGCGGTCGGCAACGAATATCGAGAACTTCCCTCAGGCAGCTCAGAGAATGTTATTATCTTCAAACTCGGAGGAAAACTGACTCTTCCGATGCTCTCCACAGCCTTTGAGGGAGAAGTGAAAGTTGCAACACATATCACGAGGAATGTTGGGGGTGGTGGGTTGCATCAAAGGAATTCGCTCAACGGTTACAGCGATAAATAGAGAGCGAATGAATCCCTTTTGTCTTCTTCAAGTGCTTGGCCTTCTCTTTCATCTATCTATTCTCTGACACCCTGTCGACTGCATCATATGGCAGGCAAACGAGTATCGAGAAAACACTGCCAACCATGTAAGCTCTCGACGATACTTGCTAGTGTAACGTGGCTCCTTCATGCAGGAATAGTGAACACTGAAGCACAAACGGCATCAGTATGCAGTGTGTTTGGGCAGCACGTAGATGGCCTAGTTCGAGATCGTATTCCGGCAGTTTCAGTATATTTGCGTCTCAACGCCTCAAGACAAAAACATTAAGAAACTAGAGACGAATTGGAACTGTAATTATGGGTTTTGAATACGATCGCTGGGTTTTGAATGCAAATTAAAATTAGTAGCTAAATGCCCAGTACATTGGAATTAATTAAAGAAATCACTTAATATCACTCTGTGAGTACATAAAAAAAACTAAAATGTTCAAGACGATGAAATCAGATTTGACCGATACAGTTGAATATTTTGGTACCTGTAGGCATGTAAGGTATATTAATTTCACTTCAACAGTGCTGCCTACCTGAATGTGTTACATTAAATTAAATCATCCGAGTAAACATATGAATAAGACAACGATACGTTTCGTTTAACTTCTCTATGACGCCGAGGGTCAATAGCTATCAGTTGTGTGTAATTGTAGTCTAATCCAAAGAATAACAGAAATAATGTTATAAATTTATCATTTTCTCTCACTTTGTGTGTGTGTGTGTTTCAGAGAGAGATATAGAGAGCGCTTTATGACTTGAAAAGCAAGGATACAGAATTAAGGGACAACAAACACACTACATCCCTCATGTTCACCTGAAGATTTCCACTGATGTCAGTTTACAATCTAAAACTACTTTTTAAAATCAAAATAATTCTATAACCAAGAACCATTTTAGCCACAGCACAGACATGAGTAATTATTAGTCTTAAAACAGTAAAGTTATATTAATCGAAAATTAAAAACTATTAATGGTAAGCAAGTATTAACACCTCAAACTGCGTTAATTTTTCTCGAAGCGCAGTACAGACCTGATGACTGAGAACAAACTAAGAGTGTATTAGAGATTTGAAATAAAATAAATTTGATTTATTTAAAACAGGTAGCAGCTCTACGAAAACTGAAATACTGGAATAGAGAAAATAACGATATGAAATGAAACGTGTAACAAATTTCAAACGTACGCTGCCGCTGCCGGTCTGCAGTTACACGTTAGCTGTGACGGAGTTAGCTGTTAGATGCAGTGGAGGGCGTCTGTCGGACATTCTATGAAGCACGTTACCTGGTATTTCTGGAACGTTTAACCTGAGTGAAATTAAAATCCAAATAAGTATTTGGGAAAGCTTAGTAACAATCAGAACTATCAAAAAACAATACAACTATCAAGAAACAATACAAGTATTATTGTAATCGTGAACATCAACACATCAGAACACACCAACATACTACAAGCATTCATCAGTAGAAAAACGGGTGCCTGTTATGCTGCCTCCATGGCAGCACATGCGATACACTGGCGGCCTACCTTTCGGCGCCAACCTAGGTTTTGAAGTCACGTCAGAATTGCCGCTAAAATCAGCGTTGATTTAGTTATTAAAGTGACAACTTCGGACTGTCAAAGAGAACTGGTAGTTGCTTACGCAATGTATTTATAACAAAGGTATCTTGAAATTAATTAAAGCATTTTATCATAGTACTGATTTTAGTCACTCGTAAAATTGCTGTGAAAGAATGGTTCACTAAATATTTATACATATCAAAAAATTTACAGCTACGGAAGAAAGCTGCACTAGAAACTCGTAAATGTAGAGGCTTAGAAACGCAAACTAAAAGGCTTTTAAATTAATAGTTAGTACCATTAATGTCAAATGCTTGATCGAAATCAGATGTTAATAAATCAAGTAGTACGAGAACAGTTGTTTACCATTTCCTATAGCGAAATACAGGTCGCATATAGCTAATGATAAATTCGTGAATAGTCACGAACATGTTTCTTTGCTTTAAACAGTCACTTCTCTTTAGTATCTCAAAAATAGAAAATGACCTTCAATGTTGTACCAAATGTACTGGCATTGCTTGGTTAATATCACCAAAGCTTAAAATTTATTTCCGTGTAAAATACCACAAACTTTAATAAATCAGGAATAGAAGTTAAAGTTATTATAGTTAAATATTTGGGAAAAAAACCTTTTTTGCAGTTTCTTAACATGGGGAATATTTTATTGTAACTGAAGTTGTGGCAAACAAACAGCTACACAGTTGTGTAAAATATGTCAAAATTCAGTAAAACATAAAATCCTCGCAAATGGAGGAGTTTATGCACACTTACAGAATAACGCTATACTCTATAAAGCGAGATTTTGGGGAACACAAGAAATTTGACAGAACACTGCATATTAGAACACAGGAAATTGTTTCAAATATTTTTGCGACGTAATAAAACTTTAGAATCAGTTTGTCATAAATATACAACAACAAATGAAATTTTTCATTCAGAATGAGTCAATTATGGACCTTTCTTTCCGTAATCAATGTAAATAACACACCACTTCATTAAATTAAACTGGGGATCACAATATTCTCCGATATTGTAAGTATGAAATTAAGGAATTCATTGCAATACGAAATAGATACACGAAAATGTGTTTTTTTGTCATAAACAAAGGGAAAAGAATTTATGCCTGTAATCACAATTCCTTTGGGTAAGATAGCAATTTTAGCTGTGATCGACACATTCACCAAATTTTCAAGAGTTTAGCCGCAACACTCTCATTGGGAATCATATACAGACACCCTAATTTGGTAACATGGTAATTATTTTTATTCTATAGTAGTTTATTAAATTATTCTCAGTCTAAATTCATCAGATACACAAATGTTAGTTAACTAACAAGGACAATCACTCAGACATTTATAATATATATTTTTATTTTAAAAAAGCAGATATGCTAACTGGTTTGTTGAAGAATAGATAAACTCTTTTATTTTTGCATTGGATAGCCGCATATGTGCATCACTGGGGATTTACCCAGTAAAACAAGATTTGAAACAAAGTTGTAAGATCTGCAAGCAACAGAAAATATCACTATCATTTCCACCGAGTGAACAACTCCCATTAAATCTTAACAGTTTTAGCAGAGACTAAAACAGTTTATATGTTTGTGTTGATATTATTCTGAAAAGAAAACTGGATGTAATAATATTTATTTTATAAATTATTAACATAATTCACTGATAGAAATTCAAGATTCGTATAAAATAATTGTAAACAGACGATGGCACGGTCATTAATATCTAATTATTTATCATGACTAATATTATTAGCCTCTAGGTACGCAACAATCTCTTTCGAATGCTGACACAGGTGACAACGCACCACAAAAATGGAAATGTAAGTTGCGCTGTAACATCTGTATATAATAGTAATTGTATTATATTCAAACAAAACCATTCTTTACATAATTAAAAAATCGGAAAAATATTACACAAAACATTGAACGCTAAAAATACGGCAAGAGGCGAATTTCGTACGAGAATAAACAAAATTTATTATCTTTCATATTGTGTTCATACTCTGTGCAGTATTATTACCAGAAAACAGCACTAGTTTCCAGCAAAGAGATAGATGTGCGTAGACTGTGATTAGACATTGTTCGACAGGTGGCGCTTCGAAATATTTCTTTCCCTGAGGAGCAGCAGAATGGAGTGTACGTAATGTGGAGTGATAGGGTACTCTGCTGCGAGAGTGCTTCCTGAGCTCGTCTATTGGATGGCGCTGGCGAGGGAAGAGCAACTCATGTATCGGGAAACAAATATTGGCTGTTACGGCTGCAAACTAGAAACGCAAACTTGTTGATGTGAGGGTGAAGGCAGCGTCTAGCAGCGTTCGCTCCCTTGCCGTTTCCCAATGCCCGCTTCCTCCATTCTACAGCCTATACATCGCAGAAACTTCAAAGACAACCTTACAGTTGATTGCGTTCGATTTATAGCGTCTTTACTTTTAGAAACGTTTGCTGTGAGTAACAAAGTAAAAAATATTAAGACCCTTGGTGGTTGAATGTATAAAGGGTCAAGAAGAAAGGACAGAACGGTGATAAGAACAGGTAATTAGTATGAAATGCTCTGACGCAAGTTTTCTGCCTTTAAATGGAAAACAAATTTATAAAGTAATATAAAGGATTTTTTTTTTTTTTTAAGTCTGGTTGTTAGATTGAACGAAAACTCATTCGAGCCAATAAATAAAATTACATTCAGTATTTTATGAACAAAATTCACTATTCAATCTCTCCTTACAGGCAAACTGTTTATGGAAAATTTTCTGTGAGCAATTTATAAGACATTTATACTGAAATAGTTCATTGCATCTTTATGCCTTGTCAACGTTGAGAATGAAAATGAGGCCATTACGGGCGGGAAAAGATTAGATACAATGGACTGGAAGTAATTCAGCCATAAACTTTTGAAGGAACCATTCCGTTACGCGCCTGATATGATTTCTGGAAACCATGGAAACTCGATGGCCGGACGGGGATTCGAACCGTTCTTCTGCCGAATACGAGTCCAGAGTGTTATCATTCACCCACTACGCTTGTAGAACAAACTCCAATGCTGGAATGAATGAGACATGCCGAAGTTGGGCTGAACTTACTTCAAGTAAACCTTTCTGTTTTCTTGTTCAGGGTTTACGCTTCCTCTACTTGGAGATCACTAGAGGCGGGAGAGGTTTGGGGACAAGGAACGAGAAGGAATTCGGCCATGACCTATAGAAGCTACCAGCCCGGCATTCGCCTGGAATGAATTCTGTAAACCACCGAAAAAATGTGGAAACACGGATGGGATTTGAACCTGCGTCCTCCTGAATGCCATGACTCGAACATTACCACTAACCCATCACGCTCGGTACGAGTGAACACATTTCTTGCGCGAACCGAAGTTACATAAACGCATTACGAGCAGTCTCAACTGAAATAACCATTCCCCGAAAAAATAAAGTGCAGCGCATATAAATTACAAACAAACCACTCAAAGTAAATAAACAGGTATGATTGTTTAGTGTACACGCATTCGATTAGCCTTACTATCAGTTCGCTCCATGCTAGCTGGAATATAACACAAACCCGATTTTCTGGTTTGATGTGATGGGGCGTTCTAGTCGAGACAACGCACTGTGCCCCCTTCACGCTCCGCAGTACACTGGCGGACCGCAGAGAGCAGCCAGTCTGCGGATTACGCAAACGGCAATCGGGTTTCCAATATTTGATCGCGAAGGCAAACCTGCCGCTGGAATACGGGGCCGGATGACGCGGAAGCAATTATCGGGGAGTCAGCAGGCGCTGGGAGACGCTCAGAACACCTGTGAATGGCAGTGCTGGCAGGCTTCCAGGCGGTCAGAACGGCACAGGCTTCCTTCGCAGCGTTTACCAGCGATTCTACTCTAATACAAGTGCGTATTGCTAGATTGTTTGGTTTAATTAACCTTCAGTTACTCCCATCACTGATTAATAGGTTGCTTCGTCACCAAAACCATATGTAAGGTAACTGCTGATATTCGGATTTTAAATTAACTGGTCCCTTTAAGGACATCCAAATGATAAAATTGTCATCTAACGGTGTTTGCTGTAGCGTGCTAAGTGAGCCCCTCGTTCTTTTACCTGTAGAGAAATAGGTGCCGGAAGGCAGAAGCATCAACATTAAGCCGTTACCGGACTTAAGTCGAAGATACTTCGATCTCTTTCGCTGCCACAACCTTACTTTCAATAACGCCTGAAGAACGATTTTAAAGAAAACATTTTAACTATTCTTAATACTTCTCGCCCGGCGGTGATTAACAAATTCAAACAAAACTTGCTACTACTTTCTATATCACTATATAATTTCGTTAGGTCACTCATTCACTCACCTCCATAGCTATTGGTTGGAGAACGGTGTCACGTGTCAGCCTTCGCTCGCAAAACAGCGGCCAGATACCATTAGAAGAAATTCGTGGGTATGTCCACAATTCAATACCAACTGCTACCAAATTAATTGCCATAAGTCTGCGTTTAGTAGAGTTTCATGATTTAAAAAATATTGATAAACTTTACGTCTGAAAAAACGTGGATCTCTTTTGAGTAACATGTTGCTAATGAAAGCAACTTAATAAAACTTAAAATAAATTAAATTACTCACGGTCTCTGCTGTAACCCTGAAAGACAATTGTAATTACGTCTTAGGATAAATTTCAGTTTAGTTAAAACTTTCAATAATGTTGTTGCGTGACCAAAGTTTATGTTTTGCGGTTTATTTGCTTTTTAGATATTTTATTGACAAGTTTCGTTTATGGTCTTTCTTCATGTTTGCTGTTCGTAAGCTATTAGGTTATATTAAGTGGACATTAGACCAAATATGTTACCGAATAAACTATTCTGGCAATTCATTTCTTCGGAGTTGCTCAACTGTTTAATAATATGGAATATGTATTACGTTCTCTGGCCGTTGCGTATACTGTGATCAATGATTACATTATGAGTGTTTGCCCCGTCTCAGTAAAAAACTACGAGACGATTTTGAAGCAAACAGAATTTTTTTTAAATTTTGCAGAGTGAACTTTAAGGGTCAAATTCAAGTCAAGTTTGTATTTAAGCAAGTTCGAGTCTACGACAATTTTACGATCCTGTACGTGTTTAATACCTACGTTTAATAATACTTCTGAGTTCTTCAAGGTGACGAGATTTTATTCATATTTTGTCAGATCAGGACAACCTTTTATAATCTTTGACCCTAATAACTGGAAGTATTCTAGACCCGTGACGATGCGCTAAAAACGGTCACGGGCTTACACTAGTCGTAAATAAGTTTAAAAAATTTCCTTCGATGCTGTCCATTATTCAGTTGCGTTCACCTGCCACGTCCCCCATCGTTTTCGTACAGAAAATCCATTTTTACAAATGTTTATTTACTGTTCACTCTTGCATATTTAACAGTCTTACCAACTGAATACTCTTCAGGTAACCCTGAAAAACGTAAAATTGATACAAAATTCTTTTATAAATACACAATCAAGAAGAAAAAAACTAGAGAGGAGATAACGCTGTTTTTCATAATCATCAGCACGTTACGGAACTTGTAGATAACATATTTTATACATATTTACTCACAACGTCTCTGGAAAGTATTTTGACTGTTAAGCTGATGATGCTACGATAAGCTGAAGGAAAATTTAAACAAACGAATTAAATAATCGGAAACGATTATTGCGATCGCTATCAGGAAACAAAGACGTGGTATAAATAAGAAATTTATAAATTATAATAGGCGTTTCAAACTATGCAGCTTTAATGTCGTTCGTAATTCTGCGATGCCACCAAATATTGGAAGATGTATTCACGTTAAAACCAGAAACCTCCTACGGCAGCGTAATCTATCAGACTTTGCATTACTACTTGATTTTCGGTCCAAATGTCGTTTTTATGTTCGATCTAGGTGTTTCAGTTGCTTATGCCTAGGACAATCACTATTTAAATTATCCGACTTGCATTTCAATAAGCAGGAAGTTTTTTTGGCAACTATTAACAAATTTTTGATGTATATGCATATTGAGATTTGTGGATTTTGGGATGAGATGATAACACCATAAGGTACTGTATTAACGTTTGCTCACAGCTGCTGCCAAGAATGTATTAACCGCTAACTCCATTGTGTATCTATAAACAAACCCGGATAAATTTTAAGTAGAAAGACTCAGAAACTGGGCGGATTTCGTTGGGGTTTCTCAATTCAGTTTTTTTGGTATATATAATGTTTCAACGTTACATAACGGCTGAACATTAAATGAAATTCTGAACGTATGGTGACAAATACCAAAGATGGAATGACTAGATGTTGCATACTCCGCAATAAGAATGTCTCTGACCGTAACCTTTAATGAAAGCAATAAAATCAGTTCAAAATAATAACTATTTTACACACTAAACAAAGCTTGAAATATTCTTTCTTTTAATTCGGTATATTCTGTTTTTAAACGCCATATATGGCAATAATGAATGCGAGAAACTAATAACGAAAAAAACAACAGAGATTTTATTTGATAAAAAACTCTACCAGCACAACTACAATGCCTCTGGCTATCTTCTTTGCTGTTCTGTTCACAATAAGACGGTGCCGCAGTTTGTAATTCCTGAAACAAATAGAAAGTAAAGAATATTTTTTTCATATCTCGCTTATTTCTTAATACTTGACGTACAATTCTGAGTACCTGATATTCAACTGTACAGGTACGGAAATACGTGGCGCCAACTGTATGAAACTTGGTACACGTTTCTGATTGCGTGGATAAACATGGTGTATGGGTGAATCAACGCCAACTATACCGGGCAACGCCGGGAACTCTGCTAGTATAACCACAAAGAACAAACAGTAACTCTCTCCTGTATACTTTTAAGAATTTCTTCTTGTTGCACTATAACATTAACTGCTTCTATGTTCAAACTAAGATTACCCCGTGCGTTAAGTGGGTATTCTCTGACTATATGTTACAAACCGAGGGCTTTCCATGGATCAAAGCCAGTAGTAGACTCGTCACAGAAGTAGTTGATCGAGTGAGTCTGGAGGCCACAGAATCTTCCTACTCCAGTGCTTCAGAGATCTCCAAGTGGTCCGCTTGTGTTGGTGCCAGGTGATAGTTATCCCCATGGTCGTCGCCAGCTAATATTGTCAGTATAAGCCTTAAGTTTCATTATAATAATAATAATAATTCGGAATTTAGTAGCAGTTCTTTATTTTTATTGTTTATATCCTCTGTTGCTAAACGAGTATTTAGATTTAAACTAAAATGCCTCATAGTTGATCACAAACATAGACCTATTATAGATTCAGCGTTGCAAATGTGGCTACTCATCCATCACTATTGCAAAGAAAATAATGTAGACGTATCCATAAATCCGATTCGTCTCATAATTACAGCACTTCCGATAAACTGCAGCACAAGAAAAAGCGAAGAGCTGTAATGTAAAATAATGCAATAGGACTTCCTTAATATTGCGTCGCTAGTATGTGTTTCTGGTAAAGCATACATTCGCTATCGTGATCGTTTGAACTTAAATCATTAATCGGGCTTCATTAAGTTAATGAAGGCTAACAACTTACAACACGCCGCTCAGTCTTCATGTTTCACAGAAATCCGTTAAATAACTGAGATTACAAGAATTCTGATTCCATGATGAACAAACTGAGTGATTAACGTCGGGACGATTGGTACTGAGACAACGAATGAGTGGCTATTGGGAGACAGTTGGGAGGACCGAATGAGGGACAGTAAGACGTGGCAGGATAATTTTATTTTAAAATAACCTCGGTTAGCAGCCCTTGTTGGGGTAGTAAGTGAAAGCCACTGAACCAAGAAGGGACGGGGAGGGGAGGGTGTAGCACCAACCTCATGACGTCAACACCACCCTAGTTACGTAAGATTTGTTAGGGCGGAATTCCTTAGCTTTCCGACATTTATTGTTTGGTTTTGGCGCTTTTCTTTGCCTGCCAAAACATTCTGAAGGTGAATTTTTTTAATGGCTTTGCGCCTCGTCGTTGTAGAGATCATTAGAGGCGGGAAAGGACTAGAAGTAAGGAACGAGAAGGAATTCAGCCATGGCCTTTTGAAGGAACAGTCGCAGCATTCGCCTGGAGCGATTTCGTGAAACCATGGGAAACCGAAATCTGGATGACCGTTCGGAGATTCGAAGCTGCGTCCTTCCGACCACGAAATCAGAGCATTACTGCTCACCCACCACGCTCAGTCTGAAGGTGGAATCCGGCTGCCTTACCGAGAGGGCACTTGCAGCTGTAATTTAGTGATAAACGTTCACAAAACCTCTCTCCAGTATAGTGTCAATATTAAAACCATGTACTATAGATAAAATTAAAATTAATACTCATTCCATTGGGTAATCTTTAAAAGTGTCTTTCTGTGTAATTTTGTAGTATTACAATGTTTAAATCTGTCCAATAAAAACCCAAATATTCCGGTTTTACAGGCAAAATTGGGATGTTTTAAAAAGCGTATACTTGAGTTCTGGCGTATTGTTTAAGTAGAGTGGGACTGATATTGTTTCTCACACGGCGGAGCGTACTGTAGAGGAAATTCTGGTTGATACTGTCTGACACTCGACTCCCCCAGTCTTATTCTGGTCTGAACAGGCTGATTGTTCTGAAGTTTATTTTATTTGATGCTACCGCCTACTCGCTTGCAGGATATTTACTCGATTCGAGGCAGTTTTTGTTTTTCAAGTAATCACAGACAACTCTTTGAAGATTCGTAAGCCGGGTTGCTGTGAATGCATCAATAACCTCCGGCATTTCACTGTGATTTACCTTTGCTTTAAGGTTGAGTACGGTGGAATACGGAGGAGATTAAATTGATGAACCCTTGCAAAACTCATGAAATCAGTTATTTATAATCCTGAATTACTTCACCTACTTATTTGACTTTTTCTTGAGTTGAGCTAGTCTTTTGTATACCACTTTTTGTCCTAATACTTCACTCTTCTACAGAGTTAATTAGTTCGCTGTGCAGAACAGCTGATACTGGTTTGTTGAAGTTGTGCTGCTGTAATATATATCAATAATTTTATATTTGGATGCAGTATTTTATTGCGGTACAAGCCAGCCTCCGCGAGCTACAGGCCTGGACATGAAACCACGTCTGCAGTTACTCGAAGCCCTCACACAAGGCCACATAGCCAGCAGTTTTACCGCGGGAGACATGACCCGTAAATTTCTGGAACCTCCTAGAAACACCGTCTCCTACTGGCCAATTACAGCTCTGCATCCACACCGCGCGGTGCAAGCCAGCCAATAGGAATCAGTCACCCCACTATGGAGCGACGGTATAGAGACGCATTCCGTATAGGCCCTCTTTGCAGTGTTTTTCTGAAGATCACACAGTAAACTTGCCACTCTTTGATCCAATGATTTAGGCAGTATTAGGAAAATTCACCACCTTCGTATGCTCAAGGACGAGGCTCGTACCAAACCTCCCACTATATTACTCAGCCATTTGGCTATAGTAAGGAAGCATAATTCGTTATGATGTACCAGTTATTTGTATTATTCCACTTGTTCTTTTGTAGAGGTCAGGAATAAATGTCTGTCAATCTCATCTCTGAAGTTCATTTCAAGTACCTCAAGTCATTAGTTAGAGTGATTTAAGTGATTTCCAGCCCGTACTCGCAGACGTCAACTGGAAGAACCAAAAGTTGACGTGCATTCGAGGGTAGTCGAGGGTAATTCTTCGCTCGGCCTTTACCACTCGACACTGAATTACTATGATCAGATCTCTTGCAATATGTACTCACGCTCACAAAGGTGTTTCACTAAGTGTATTATAAAAATCTTTCAGTAAATTTTGTAGTACTCAAAGTTTCGCCGAATCAAAAACATTTCATTACCAGAGAGGTGATGACTATTGAGAAAAAGTTTGAAAGAAACTAGAAGGGCATCAAGATGAAAGACGTATTAGCTAATAATAACTTTCAACTCCTCCTCAAATAACCTATGTAATATAACAATACGTAATAGTCATTCTAGCCTGACATTCGGGAGGTCGCGGCTTCAAATCCCCATCCGACCATCCATTTTTCGGTTTTCCAAGGTTTCCCTAAATTATTCCAGGCCAATGCTGGATGAAAACCTTCAAAAGGCTATGGCCGAATTCCTTGCCGGTTCTTAACCCCAGAACTTCCCTGCCTGTAATTACCTCGACGTCGACGAGGCGTAAAGCCCGTAGAAAGAAAACAATAATAGTCTTGTGTGCGTTACGTGTAAACTACTAAAGCTGCAGGTATTTACTCGTAACGGGGCCCACTATCCCCACACTCACCGAACACACTCTCTACGTATACTTCGCGGCTACATCAATCACTGTCAGCCAGTGTGGCACGAAACATCGCGTGTGGTGCTGCAATATTATTTTCAGCTCAGCGCGATGTAACCGTTCCTGACCACTATTAATTTCATTGTGGATGGACCGTGACAGATGCTGCTTTGGAGATAAAAGAAAAAAAAACAACCATCGAATTCCGTATTAAATCGAAACACGCATTCGAGAAGCTGTACAAATGATTCCAATCTACTGGAACTGCAACAAAATATTATACGGGTGTATGACACCCAATAATACTGATCACTGCATCCGAAAAACATAATTTTATACACAGTGTATAAGAAATGGACGAAGGAAAGATACTGACTTTTTTTTAAAAAACTATTGTTTCAAGATAGCTCCTGTCAATAAAACAAACACGGAAGTAGCTTAAACCTCATTCATTTGAAGATGCCCGAAATCGTTAGTGGGGGTATAAATATTTCATTCACATAATTATATCACAAATAAGCAAATCAATCTTTCAGAACAGTGTAGTTACTTTTTTGTCTTTTAAAAATACGGAAAAGCATATTAACAGCATTACTCGCTCTTACCTCGCATTCGGGAGGACGTAGTTTCGAATCGCCATCCGCCCATCCAGATCTGGGTTTTACAAGATTTCCCCAAATCACACCAGGCGAAAGCCAGGATGGTTTCTTCAAAAAGGCGATGTCTGAATTCCTTACCATTCTTCTTTCGCAGTCGCTCGCCTCTAATGACCTCGACGTCTACGACGCGTAAAGCCATAAGCATTAATGCCAAAATTGCAAAATTGTGCTCGTGTTGTAGTAAGGAGTCGCCCACCTGGAGCGACCTTCGCTAATTATGAAACAATAGCTCGGATGCGGGATTCGCCTCAGCAAAATAGTTAGGTGCTAACTTTCAGCTCACCCCGACTCGCCTGCGACTGTATTCAGCGATTTATCTGCGTCCTAGCAATGGCAGATGTCAAGTCGTATTGTCAAACTAAAAATGAATTACTTCGGACGGAGAGACCGTCTGTGACGAGACAAAAGCGAGAGTTGTCGCGTCATGTTGGCGCGACGGGCTGCCGCGATCTGATTCCAGATGTCAGTGCAGTGTCGTACTTGCGGATGAGCTGTCATTTCCCGCTCGCCGTCGCGCGTAACCCGCAGTGAGATGTGGAGGACAGCGGCAGAGTCGCGTGGGATGCCCAGCTGTCTTTTTGCGTTCCTCCTGACACATTTTGGAAATAAAGTACTCCGCCAGACAGCCATGCTTTTCATCGAAAACCTTGTTGTAAACCGTTAAATATTGTCTTTTTTACAAACTGAACAATTTGATTCAATTGTCATAGGATTCCAAAATATGTAACTTTAAAAACATCCTCAACCAGAGATTAATTCACTTGTTCGAGTCTGTTCTTTGACAAGCGTTAACAGCTTCTAAACACAGTAAATCCACCCCGAATGAGGTCTACTAAGTCATTATGCCATTGTATCAGAGGAAGGACGACCAGTTCCTTTTCTCTGAGCCATACCATATAACTTCAAATCAGAATATCGGAACAACCTGGATTAAACACAACTCTTAAAAATTCCTGCACCTAGTGGGATTTGAAGCCGGGACCGGAGCAGCGAACGTTTGAAGCAAGCTCCAAAACCACTGAGCTACCACACCGTTCATTCTAAACATATACGTGTAAAATCTTGTGAGATAATTAAACCTTTAGCATCATCTTCTTCTTGATTAGAGGATTTCCTTTAGCTAGGTATCAACTAGACGTCTTACTCTCCATCTTCCTTCTCTTGTTTCTAGTTTTTACCTTCTTTGACGGCAATTAACATTCCAAATATTCTTCTTCCTCTTCGTTTTATTTCTTCTTTTTACTATCCACGATCCCCTTCTGTAAACAATTTGTACGTGGCTGGCGATCTGATGAAGAAGATTTCCGCTTTTTTTTTTTATCATCGTCAGGTTCCTCTGCTTTCCTTCTCCTTTCATTCTTGATTCTGTCAGTCTACTTCATTTCATCCATTTTTTCCCCACAACAAAGTTACAAAACTATTTTCTTAAATTTATTCCTTCTTTTTACCATCTGCATTTCGGAGCCATACAACAACCACAAAGCATTTGGTACAATCTTGTTAGCAATCCTTTCAAATTGCCAAGAGCTTTCCTTTCTTCAAAAAATTCTTTTCCACCCATCTGTCTCATAGTTTACATCCCATATCACTAAACTTTCGAATACTTAAAGGACTTCCTCCATTTCAGGATCTTTAATATGCAATGGTCCAATTTGTGAGACCACTCGATCTATTTGTTTAACAGAGTTTACTTTTTGATAGGTTTTCCAGCTTTAATTCTACTGATCCACCCAAACACGAAACGCAGTTACCACCGCGACGTTCTTCATTTCGCCCTCCGGCAAATAGACAGTGATAATCCTGATAGTAAAACTGTCGCGCGCGCGATACCTGGCGGCTAACGCGACATTTTATTGCGCAGTAGCTGGCGCGCAGGATGATTTACACCTGTTGACAGCGACTGGACTGGCCGGACGTACAAGGTACAGATAAATGTCTACGCGCTAACTATCCGCGCTGGAAAGTTGTCAGATTTCAATTCGTTTCACAACTAATTGCGTGCCGCTTGTTTTGCGACACAGAAAAATATTAGTCGTATTTTGAACAAAACACCGTTCAGTCAGGCAACATGGAAAAAGATAAGGAAAACACTAATGTTAAACCAACCAACGAAGACGAGGTTATGTTCATACAAATGTGGCTGACAGGTTCCCTAGAAACTTGATTAAAGAGATTCTGGATGTTATCACTGAGCATTAAATAAGCAGAACAGTTATTACTGTAGGTAAAGGAGAGAGATAGATTATGAAAGTTAGGAAAATCAAGTAAAAAACAGAGATGCAAGTTATCGTCAGTGAACCCGAAATTACGAGGCACTAATCCAGAACGTACAGCCCTCGGAGATAGGTAAAGGCCCCACTCCTAGGATTGAGTTCAGTTACGCAATATGCAGTCCAATAGCAAGTTGAATGGACACGAGAGTTGATAGCAGGCGTGTAGCTTAGACGTAAACCGCCAGCCTGTGTGGGCGAGCAGGGTCGGTGAGACCAGGGGCATCGTCGCAGCCGAGACTGGGCTACTCATCAGTCGACACTCATAGATTGTTATACGCTTTGTAGTAATTGCAGCCCATCGTCTGTCGAACAGACGATGGATCTTATAATATTATGGCTGATTCTAAACGTGATGTAACTTGGAATATTAATGCGTTGTAGTCTTATTAAACGCTAGTTTTAACGCTCGTCAAAAACTACGGGTACCACCGATGGTTGTAGTACGACTTTATTTGGAAAGCTTGTAAGAAAAAACGAATAACGATCATTTATACTGATATTTTTCGTCATATAAGTACCTTTCTCTGGTTAGATTCTCGGAGTATTTGGTTAGGATTTTTTTTTTAAATAAATACATTTTACTTTAAATGAAGGAAGTATAATTCCAAAAACGAATAACTTATTTATTTGATTGATATTTTTCACGATTACGGACGCTTCATATAAACTTTCTTCGAGATTTTAATAAACTTCATTGTTTTTTTCTGTCAAAAGAACCTAGTGCTATGTGAATATACGTAAGCATCTAATGCCCTTCTCCATACATGAATTTCTGCCTCTAGTCGTCATAAATAAACAGAAAGCAACATGTAAATTTAAACCAACATACCATTGTAACTTTTACACCTCGGTTTAAAATTTTTTTTATACCTTTTAATACTATTTTTGTGCAGTTAGTTCCACAACAGTCAATTACCTTCTAACTGGTATTTCAATTAAATTTTCTTTTAATATTATAAATACAAATAAAATCAAGTATATAATATAATATAATTTGCTTACGGGATTAATGCTGCGTTAAAATACTCGTACTTCTTCTTCTTCCCGACGTTTCGACCAGGCCTTAGGTCTTCATCAGGGACCGTCTACAGAATCTGCTACAGACTCTGTGTGATCTGCTGGAGACTGGCGTGGCGTGGTGTGCTGGTTGTTTATGTATTTATACTGTCGATTGTTTGACAATATCGATTACCCAGAGATATTCTTTATTGATTTAATATCTGTGAGTCCAGAGTTAATTATTTATCTAACACACATTTCCAAGCCTGGCTAAGACCATAACCACCATTCTTGTTGAGGTTGTTAAGCTGTTTGATATTCACACTTCCCTTTAATAATATGAGCGGAATTAAAATCAAATGCAGTTATTTATTTGAAATTTGCGGTTAGCCAAGCAGTGCTGTGTTGGCAGCCAGTGCAACTAACACTTCGGCCATGATCGACACTCGCCGAAGGTTGCCGACCTATAGAGGTGAGCGCAGTCTGCAGACAACGCATTTTACTAAAGAGGATTCTCAGTGAGCACTGCTCCCCACCAGAATTATTAACTTTCATAATTGTATGATGGTTACCTGTAAATGAAAAAGCAAACAATATGTTTAACTTACGCTTGT
This sequence comes from Vandiemenella viatica, assembly GCA_031002005.1. Lineage (NCBI taxonomy): Eukaryota > Metazoa > Arthropoda > Insecta > Orthoptera > Morabidae > Vandiemenella > Vandiemenella viatica. Next base: position 146,597,672 of record JARYHS010013630.1, read on the forward strand.
TCTCGCGAAACACATTTAAAATAAACATCAGACACTTTACCCAACATTCCAAAGAAACATTTATTTTTTTGTAAAATTCGTGTAGATTTCTCAATAAATGTTCTGAGAGAATATACGAATGCTGGCACAGCATCATTTTATATGCTACGTGAAGCATTCTAGACGCGAACAAACGCGCAGCCTTTTGTATACAGAACTCCAAAGAATCACGAAATTTCAAAAACAATTAAATCTTACTCAAAACTAATTGGTAATAAGTTAGTTTGTTGTAGAAACTGGTAATATTGTTTAATTTCCAGGCAAGTTAATATTATCTTACTGAGCAAATGAACACAAGATTCTCGTTGATTTTATAAACTCCTCCGCAAGTATCTCGACAGCTCACTCCATATGCTGTGGTGCGTACAGCAGCACAGCATAGAGCTGAATCAATTTCTTACTAGGATACTAATCCCATCCAACGTTTACATTTCTTTAATTTTTAATTTTTATTTTTGCTTCTGGCTTTAAGCCTCGTCGACGTTGACAACATTACGGGGGGAAAAGGACCGCGGGCAAGGAACAGGAAGGAATTTGTCCGTGGCCTGTTTGAAGGAACTATCCCGGCATTCGCCAGGAATGATTTGGGGAAATTAAGGAAAACCAAAATCTGGATGGCCGGACGGGGATTCGAACCCGCGTCCTACCGAATGTTAGGTCACATCCAACATTAGACGTATAAACGTACAGGTTGGTTAAAAGTTTAAATTTCAATAAATTAGCCTCTCGATTTTGGAAATTCTCATTACTATTGAACACATTCTATTCATCTACAAGATAAATTAACCACAGGCTACCAGGTCACAAGTGCATCGCGCCTAGTGAGTGAGTCCTGTGTTTAGTCAGGTTGTAGGGGACGTAGGATCACTCTGTAGAGGTGCAGCAGGATAGGTTATGGCAATGATAGTAGATAATAATGTCGACAATAATATACACAGTCCAGTCACATTAATGTGATCACCTCTCAAAAACCAGAATACCACCTTTGGCAGAGTCTGACCGCTGCGAGGCGTGCAGGAAGAGAGTCAATTAGGTTTCTGAAGGTGTTCACTGGGATGTTGAGCCATGCCGACTCCAGTGCCGTGGCCAGCTGCGCTAGATTACGCGGTTGAGGATCCATGGCGCGAACAACTCGATCGAGGTGGTCCCACAGATTCTCGATTGGGTTTAAATCCGGTGAGTTTGCTGGCCAGGGGAGTAAGGTAAACTCATCCTGGTGCTCTTCGAACCACGCACATACACTGCGAGCTGTATGACACCTCGCATTGTCCTGCTGGTAGATGCCATCATTCTGAGGAAAAATTATTCGCATGTAGGGGTGGATATGGTCCGCAAGGACAGATATGTACTGTGCTGATCCAGAGTGCCTACCACAATGATGAGTTCACCCACTGGAAAACCAGGAAAACATTCCCCAATGCTCCATCCTCCACCCTGGATCCTTCCGGCAATTGTTGCAGGGAGTTTGCTTTCAGACGTTTCACGCCGTATGCGCCAACGTCCATCTGTCCGATGGAGCATAGAACGTGATTTATCGGAAAAAGCCACCTGTCGCCACTCTGTGGACGTCCAGTTGCGGTACTGGCGTGCAAATTCCAGCCTTCGTCGCCGATGAACAGCAGTCAGCATAGGTGCATTAACCAGGCGTCTGCTGCAGAGGCCAATGCGCAGCAACGTTCGCTGAACCGTTATTGAGGATACACTCTTGGTAGCCCTTTGGTTCATCTGGGCGGTCAGTTGCTCAACAGTTGCACGTCTATTTGCCCGAACGCATCTCCGTAGCCTTCGTTCGCCTCTGTCATCTATAGCCCGTGGTGCGCCACATGTTCCACGCCGCTGATTTTGAATAGTGCCATTTTGCCATGCACGGTATACTTTCACCACGGCGGCACGTGAACAGTTCACAAAATTAGCCGTTTCCGAAATGCTTCCACCCTTGGCCCGAAAGCCAATAATCATGCCCTTTTGGACGTCGGATAAAACGCTACGTCTCTGCATTACGCCAACGATTGAAATGCTTTCCGATGCCCTAGGACATCCTTTATATACACTCCACTGTAACGTGCTGCCACCTGCCTTCTCTGATTGGTTATTTCACGTTGACGTGGAAAGTAGGTGGTGGTCACATTAATGTGACTGGACAGTGTAGGTTCAAGCACAAAGAGTGAACTGAGAGAATTGGGTAAACCGAGAATAGCGCATCGGTGTCTATAACTGATCCAATTAGCCTACGTATAACCAGCTGCAGTTAAACCCTGTAGTGAGGCGGGTAAACCCGAAACGGAGCGGCTGTTTGGGAGTGCCACGTGATGTGCCATGGTGGACGTGTTTTCTGACATCCTCTGTTGGTGCAATGACAGTAGGTATGATCTACACCTAACTAGAAGGGGGAAGCCACTAGCCGAATCTTTAACAAAGCCCAGTTGCAAGTGTTCGGAATGTATAAGACAAACATTGGCAATGAGGCGTGGATGGTTATTAGATAAAAAAACGGAGATGTTATACACAAGAGAAGAGAAACCGGTGATCATAAATTACGACATATTTTATTGTATAAGGGGTTGAAAAATTTCCACAGATTTTAATCGAGATACCGTTCAAAATAATTGTTTTGAGCATTTCGGTTTATTATTAGAGCCTGCTTCTGCCGTGAAGAAACTGCCTCGATATCGATATAAGAAACTGTGCGTAATTCCTAATATGCAATGAATGCGGTAAATAGAACAGATATAGTAGACGCTGAACCACATTGTAGACCGAATTCAGTGGCTAATCTTGAAAAAACTATCAAATCATCCAATATTTCCACAATTGCATGGTTGATTCACTCCAAATAAGATGGATGTACAATTATACGAAAGATAGCGTTATTACGTAGCACAATTAATTATAGATCAAGTTTCCCAGCCTTTTTAGGTCTACCACCCCATTTTTGAAAAAAGAACGTAACAAATAATGTAGTCTATAGTGTTCAATTATATATTTTTTGCTCGTAATCCATTTTTTGAAACAGTTATGCGATATCCCCCTCCCCAGGAGAATATCATATACGTATAAAATCAATATCATTTATTAAAAGATGTATATAAAATTGGTGTATTTTTCACAGTTTGATTAACAAATATGTGTTATGAAAAATATTATTAATTAGAGCTCTAAGGTTGCTGTAATGACACTAATTCTTCAATATTTGGTGCCTCATTTGCCATCTTAACTCGCCTCATTCCACTGTTGAAAATCTGTTTGTTTTCTTAGTTAATAAAACGCTGACTACGATAAATCCTCTTTCCTCTGCGTATGATGGTGGAAATGCAATTAAAACATGTTTCGTGCATCTATTAAAGCCGCACATAATACCGCATGGTGGTTGGTCCTTAACACCCCCTAAATATGTCTTGGACCAGTAACGCGCTCCATGATATCTTCAACGATCACCTGTGGACGGTACCACTGGACTAGATAAGTAAAACCATCCCCAAACACAGTATTTCTACTTTAGTTTGAACGCTATATATCATCATAAAATCACTGACTCCCGAGTAGCTGTCAGAGCAGATAGGTTCGCCTTCAAATCCCAGATAAAGCCAAAGATTTTTGTTCTAATCTGAAACAGGCGCACTCGGTGAGGATCGTCAAGACTGAGGCATCAGTTTTATTGTGTCGTTGACGTAGGCCAACTGAAAACAAGTATGGCGAACTCTGTCTTCAGAAATGCCACTCTAGGGACCGTACGGAAAATTTTATGAGGACGTATTTAAATAAATATTACTTCGTACTGATTGTACGGACGTAATAGTGAGAAACAGTATTTTCAAATCCCCGTCCGGTCATCCAGATTTCGGTTTTACATAGTGTGATGCACATTGTTATGATCGCACTTATAGCTAGCTAATGTTAGTAATTGAATTAGATTTAAATGCGTTGCAGCGCTGCCCCGATGGCAATTTTCGTACATACACAATTTTCCCCTTCCTTTTCCCACCTTCTTTTTCCCTCTACTAATTTCAAGTTTTAATTATTTTGACGTTTTTAGTAAATTATTAATCATCATTTCTCTTGGTAATCCCTGAAACCCTTGCCTACGGAAGAAAATCTTCCCTTACCTTTATGACTGAAACGGAAGGTCAATGTTTGGTTAGGGTCATCTTTTCCCTTCCATGCAACTCTTCAAATTCTTCCACCATTATCTTTCCACTCCTCATCACCAATATACGCCTTGTTTCCCAAGATTCTCTTCACCCATCTCCCATCTTCCAATGACTCCCATTCCAGCTCCCTTACCATATCACTTACTGATTGTGTTCTAGGATAATTTCAAGATACAAATCTAGCTACCCTTTGCACTTCCCCCAACTCCTTTATTTGATACCCGAAATGTGGGCCCCATACTTCATCATCATTTTCAAGCAATGGTCCGACCAAAGTTTTGTAACACAATTCCCTTACTTCTCTACTAGATCTCCTCGTCAGGGATTTGGAAACCTTTTCCTACTACTTTTCATACTACCTGACCTATGTGTCCTGCCCATTTCAGACTGTTATCAAATTTAGGCCAAGGTATTTACATTTCAAGTCTACAGTAAGCAAATCTTTCCACACGTTATAAATATAATTAATCTTTAGTGTTTGTATCTGTGTACCTAATAAGCTGACTCTTATTTCTATTGAACTTCATCCCATGTTAAATTACCCAGCTATATATCCTGTCCAGATCACCCTGCAGCTATTCACAGTCCTCTACCATTTGATCCTATTATATAGCATTATAACATCTGCAAACAACGTAACTTCTGGTAGTAATCCACCAACACAATTATTCATTAGAATGACAAATAGCAATGGTCCCAATACACAACCCTGTGGCACTCCTATTTTCACTTCCACTTCTTTTGAGACCGCATTTCGTACCCCAATTTTTTGCTACCTACCTTTTAACTTGTCTTCTACACAGTAAATAAGTTTTTCATCCACTCCAATAGTTTTTAATTAGCATCATTTTATGTCCTTTGAAAGATTTAGTGCTACACTATCCATTTTGGCCTTCCTTGTCTGCTTCATACAAGATATCTTGTATATACCGTACTGAGATTCGCATGATTATCCGTGATAAAGCCATGTTGTCGACTTGTACATGATGTGAGGCGTACAGCTTTGTGTATATATTTTACCTCCACCACTTTGACAAGCAGTTGGCGTGGATTGAGACGGATAGTTGCCCGCCCTACTGGAAACGCTGTCTTTTTTAACAATTAACTGAGGCTTTCCGAATGGATTGTATCCGCCCCAGCGTTGTTCTCCACTCCTGTCACGTAGAGCTGCCATCCAGAGAAATATATGGAACACATCTAAAAATTCTTAGTGGAGGAAGTCATCAAACTGTGAGTGTGTGAGTTTTTATCGAATGGGAGCCTCGCACAATATTAACATTATTAACAATAGTGTATATTTTTTCTTCGTGCACTCAATCGCTGTGTACCCATCTTACGCGTTTAACCTCTTTGGTGCAGCTGGAAACCAACTGAGCGGAAGCGAAGCTGCGAGAGGCTCGGTGCGGGGACTATACGTGCAGACATCATAGAAAATGCTTCACGTGGCGAAATGCGCAAAGTGGCAACAGTTCGGCAGAGCGTGGAACGTCTTTGAGAGCGCCGATGTGACTCATTTTTCGTGGTAGTTCGTAATTATCCGATACATTCGTGTGGCTGTATATCTGTGCGGCATCAGACCTGTGTGCGATCATACAGACTTCGCAGTACTGTATGATCACACGAATGAACGCTAATGTATCGACGATCTAGTTCCCTGCATCGTGTTTGCACCCGATAGAGGCCCTGCAGAGAGATCCGCAGAGATAAAACGATCTTCCGCTCTATTTACAAATTAATTTTCACCCATCAAAGAGCAATAAATCCTAATACATTCATGAACAATGACATTTTCTGCGCTCGAAATAGCAGGTCTCATTATTGAAGCATTTTATTTTCTTTGGATGTCTGACTTCTAAGTGTGTAATTTAATGTCTGATTACTTTAGATCAAGCTGAGAAATAGTAAATGCCTTGTTTCAATCTTTAATCAAGTTGAACTTTTGAGATATATTAAAATTCTGTAATGACAAAGTTATTTCATTCTATTCCTAAAATATTCCATTTTGCTGCGTTATAGTAATGAATGGGAATATTAATAATTTTATAGTCATTTTACATAAAGACAATGTTAAATGCAAAACTTCGAAACTACTTTATGATAAATCCTTCAAAACACCATGGTCGAATTCCTTCTCGTTCCTTGTGCCCAGTCCTCTCAATCCTCTTGCAACCTTGAAGTCAACTACAAAAATTATTTACGTCAGTGCATTTAGTTCCTATAAATTACCGTAAACCGGATTACTTTGGGACAGTAGGGATTACTTTGGGTCACCTACGTTTCTCAAATGTTTTAAATCTCGCTACCACCAATTGCGAAGTACGTATTATGTCTTTGTTAGCGAAGTGTTATTTATGTCGGCATTTTTTCGGAACTTCATTCACCACTTTTTATGAAAGGCAGTCACTTTTGATTTTTGACGATTTTCGAAGTGCTCTGATGTATTGCAAACATTCATATCCCAAAGGAAAACTAAAAGTAGGCATGAAAAAAACTAGTAGTTACGACATGCTATAGTTTTAGACAATAATCAAGTAACATTACCTATAATATAAAAATGTTGTTAATGTTTTCCAATGTCGTGACTTCCGCGGGACAACTTTGGGACTGTATCAAAACAATTTAACTGTTAATTTACCCATAACCAATCAGGCACATTATATTTTCTCTAAATGATGATTCTTAAGCGAAGCGAAAAGTACTTTTTCAGAACCAAACAAAGTTAATTCAAGCGTGTTTAATGGGATTGTTCCCTTACATCTTCCCCAAAATTTTGATTTAATAAAATTAAAAGATCAATCAGTAATTAAATTAAAAACACCTCTCAGCTTTATTTGAATTGAATAGTCAAGAAATTTTACAAGTTCTTTATTCTTCTAACAATGTTAGAAAGTAAAACTAAAGTTCTTACTGAAAATTATTGATTAAACTTGATAATACGAAATACATACAAGTTACAAATATTCCTCGATATCTCCTTAATGGAGTACATAATCCGAAAAAAAACAACCAAAAGATACTCAAGTTTGTCAAATGAATAGGTGAAAGAGCGGGTCAAAGTTTTTCTGCCGAAGCCATAGTCATTCTGTTGCAGAAAAAAACGCAATTCACAGTAACTAATAATATGCGTAATTTAAGAAGAAATAAAATATTTCTGCTCTAACTTTAGTACAAACCATTTTTTTCCCCACTGATTTCAACCAAAAAATGACTTGTCCCAAAGTTTACCCTCTTTGTGTGGTAAATTTGCGACATAATTGAAGGAAAATTTCTGCTTGAAAAATATGCATGATTTGACTTGTAGTGCCACTATTCGAAAGAAGGAGGTCAGATCTAACCAAATGCCTCACGTTATTTTGTTAAATTGGCACCGTTTCCTCTGAATCCTCAAAAAAAGCTATAAACTACATCAAAGTAGCCACAATTTACAGTACTAGTTTTTTTTTAAAGAAAATAGGAGGTTTAATAGAGATAAGTTACATGAAAACTGCTTTCATCATTCCTATAATCGTAGTAATGGTTGTTTAGCCGGTTCCAGTGACGTGTCATGGACAGTTGTGGCCGCTTCTGTCCGGGAGTGTCGTGTAGGACCGTGGTGGGGCTGGGGGGTGGGGGGAGATTTCATCCCGGTAAGTGTCGCGCCGCGTGGCGGCGACAATGGCTTCTCACGAGACGACTGCGGACAATGGCCGCTGTCTGCCGCAGACTTGACACCGCCCCGGCTAATACGGCAGACCTCTCCGCTTATTCAAACGTCTTACGTCAAACCTCCACCCGCGAGACAAACGCCGCTTCTTTCCACGCTGACTCGCAAAATGGAATAACAAACGCTACCATTATTCCTGCAGTCATATTTCAGGCCAAACACTTGTCAGAATTTAGAATGATAGTGTCATACTTTGTTCTGTTCCTTTTCAAATAAAAGAGTAACGAACAAATACACTTTTTTCCGCTTAAATCAAGGCAGAAAATACACGTCACATGGTTAGCATACATGAACAGAAACTAGGGAATGAAACAGCATACGCTGATCAAATTACTGTTTAAAATTTACATCAAACAGAGCATATTTACTACACACATTATTGATGCATGTAACTGCTAAAATGTGTTATTGTTTTTGTGGTGATCCATCTCTCTTCATTTATATTTAACCAAAATTGATAAATGAGTATCTTTTTAAAGATTAAGTATTCCGCTTTGGTAATGTCATTAACTGAGAAAGGATTTTTTTTTTAATTTAGTCCGCAAATGGGAATATTAAGATCAATCAAGTTGACAAGTATAGCGCAGTTCAAAGTCAAGCTGCTAGGTTTCGCTGGCGTCGATGAGGAGAGGTCGCATTCCGCTAGATAGCAGCACCACATATAACAGAGAAACTGATAAACTGTGTATGTTTTCGTATATTTTTGTTTCAGTTGGAGAAATATTTAATCTTTCCCAGTTGTATCGTAGAATGTTGTAAGTGTTTTGTAACATACTCGTTTCAGTTGAGAAACAAAAAAATCGCTACAAATGAGCCTGTTATTCTTTCATCCAATTACAAACCGCCAACTTCGATTCATCCTATATCATTCCCCAAATTTTCGCACGAGTCACCAAGAACTTCAGTGGAAACAGTAACCCCTCAGCTGGAAACGGTCAGTTTCAACCCGTCCGTACCAACAAGATGGCGCTTCCTAAAGCATAGTCCTGGCGCAACTTTACTGGATTCTGTCCTGAAGCGTGCGAGTTAGGTATGGACACCAAACTACTTATGCGATCTTTAATACATAAAAACAAAGAAAGAGGAAATAACTTTTCTTTTTCCAGGCTTTATGTTCCGTCAGCGTTGAAGTAATTCCAAGCCAGATTAAAGCGAGGGGGGGGGGGGAGATTCCAAAGAACTGGAAGGAATTTGGTGTTAGACTTTTGCAGGAACCATCCCGGCATTCACGTGAATTGATTTCGGTAAACCAACAAAACTCGAAACTGAATGACCGAAACGGGACTTGAATGCGCGCCCCTCGGAATGCAGGGCCAGAGCGTTACATTGCTCGGACCGAAACAGCTCATATGGGGATTATTAATTAATTTGTATCGGCTGATTATGCTGAACGTAGAACAGAAAAAAAAATGTTGTCAGTAAAAAGAAACTTCATTTCTGTTCATGATATAATTCAAATCTTGTAATGAAGACAGTGCATATTTTTAGACGCTCGTTGGGAAATATGCATTGAATACGTGACTCTTCATTATTCAGTCAATAACTAACACAATATTGTCGTAAGGCAAAAATCAGTTTGTTAAAACTAGTCTCAATTCGCTTTACATCATCTGGAAATACAGAAACGTGAGCGGTTTATCTGGCTGCGAAACCAGGCGCTGTGAGCAAATTGGCTTGCTGCTTGCGGAACATTTTATATAACCGTTTTCTTGAATCCTTTACAATTTGTTACTCATCTGCTTTCCAGAATGAATTTATTTAATCATTTATGTGTTAAAATGATTATATTCGATGGTATTAGAAAAAGTCGGAATAAAACTACGGCGTAATTCCAACTCTCACGAATTTTGTAAAAAAAGAAAGAGGTATAAGTATTTGATCATCGTTATATTTGACGTAACGCAGGGTCATTAACATCGTATTTAGAAGATTTCTCGCAGTACAAGATCCGGCTACGCCATTTTTACATTTATCTGTTATTATATCAAAATACGATTTTAACAAATAATTGGTTATAGAGGTAGTCATTTCGACCGGGATTTCGTAGCAAAATCATGCAACAAGTTCACTTTTTTCGGAGCTACATTCATTTTACGTATCAAATTAATCATCATTTATTTTTTTCATCAGCCTACTATATTTGTCCTACACGCAATAGAAAATATTGCCTGACTAAAAACTGTGCATGCGTCATTTATCTATGTGCCGCGTTGGCATTTAACAAAGCAGATTGTTGATTGCGCAGATGATTCGCGAACAGTTGCAGCTAAAGCCATTCAACTGCTGACAACCGTTTTCCATTGTGTAAAGAACAACTTCAGCTTCAATTTGATGAAAAAATTAAACAGTAATTCATTTAATAATCCCCGTCCGCCCGTCCAGATTTCGGTTTTCCGTGGTTTCTTGAAATCACTCCTGGTGAATGCTGGGATGGCTCCTTCAAAAAGTCATGGCCGAACTACTTCCTACTCCTTGCCCCCCCCCCCTGCTTCCCAGCATCTAATGATCTCGACGAGATGTAAAGGAATAAGGAAACTAATCTTCCATTAAGATCGATTTCTATAAAATAATAGATGAACGCCCAGCCGGATCTTGTGCTGTTAATGTGTGTTATTTTTACGCGATCGGTTGGGTGGACTGAGCAGCCACCTGTTGCGCCTCTCATTAAGCGCTGTCTTAACATGGGAGTGTCCTCCAGAGGCAGATGCAGTCTGCTCTTATGAACAAAAATTCCTAACCACTCTTCACTAGCTAATTATTTTGCGCACATTTTTTCCGACAAGAGAAACTAGAAACGACAGATAATTATGTGGAACAACTGTTCAACAGAAATAATTATTCTTTTTAAATATTTACGAAAATAAATAACTTCAACAACAGTTCCATTGACGTACTCATTAAATAATATTTGTTATTGTAACAAACATCTGCAGAAGAAATAGCCTACAAAAATCATATATTATTCCTGAACGTTAAGTTTAACTCCGACAAAAATATGGAATGTGATACGTAAAAATGTAATTATGTGATCCTAGCAGCATAGATTATCATGTGTTAGTCTCGAATTTGAGGTTCCAAAGTTCGAGTCAGCCCTCAAGCATGGGGGCTCCTAATCGCTTCATCCGTCGTTGTTATCCATGATGGTGTGGATACAACATTGAGAAATAACACACACTTGGAGGATCAATTATAGTAGGATCGATAGTATATATATGATTATAAAATTGGAAACGTTGTAGTAGTTGTAAGTGTTCCCAGTCAAATGCCATCAGAAAAAGTATGTAGTATACAGTAGAAATTAAAATTTATTTCAGACCTTTACATACTAAATTATCTAACCATCAAGGATAACTTCTGCTCAGTAATTGCTCTTCTGCTCACGAGTATATAGAAAATTGACACGCAGGCTTTTAATTTTTGCGAAGCTGATTTACCGGTATATTAATTAGAAATCTTTTACTTTGTGTACATTAGTGTAATACCTGCGTCGTCCCATGAAATGTTATCGAAGCGCTCCCTTTAATTACAACAAACAGTTGGGAGCACACAAAATGAAGTTTAGTTCTGATGTAACTGTTACTCATAGAATTCGTAGGTTCTTCAGTTCTAATCTTGTTTGATTCGGTTTGTTTCTCATATTAGAATAGGTGACAGTCATCACATAGCAGCTACTCTGTCGTTGTTCGGAAGTTATATTGTATATTACTGATCCAGGACTGAAGGCAAAGTCAGGGGTAATTTTCGCAGAGTGCTCCGAACCAAGTAATCAAACCAGCACGCCTCACAGTGAAACAAGTAGCGTCGCTTTAGAAGTGGCGGGGGCAGAGGGAGTGTCACAGCCAGGCAATGAAATAAGCAGTCAGCCGGCACGAGCGCGACATTACTGGAGACGGGATTGTTTATGTGCGGTGCTCATATTGCCTGCGGCGCGCTGCCGATATTGCTCTTCTCCTGACTGGCGGCCAGTCGTTCGGAATGCAATATTTAGAGGGGCCTCCGGGCGCTACAGCCCGCCTCTTACCGTCCATACAGAGAAGTTGGCGTCAAACGTCAAGTTTTCAAAGCGCTAATAAATTGTGGTAACTTCTACAGCAGGAATCATCCTTACTAAGCTGGTATATTCACTGCCCCGGACACGAAATATATGGCAGAGCACTTCGATGTTGCGTTCCTTCGGATATAATATTTCAAATTTTTCCCATAGCTGTTTATACCTTGTCGGAGTCATTAGATGCGGTAAAGACTTGCTAGGTCGAAGGATTTGGAAGACATTCGGCCATTGCTTTTGAAGTAACAACCTCACTAGTCATCTAAAATGATTTCTGGAAACAATGGAAAATAGAAATTTGCTAGGGATTTGAACGCGTGTCCTCCCAGATACGAGGTCCGAGTGTTACCACTTAGCCACAGGGTTCGTTATGGCGGTTCGGGGTTTTCCTGCAGTGTATAAAATCTCTGCAGTGTCCAAGTATGGTACTGCTTATCTACCAGTAAACACTTAAACAATCATCACGCAACCCGCGAAAACACTTGAATCAGCAACAGTGTTGCTTAGCCGCGGATAAATGTTTTGAGAGCAGCTGTCGTTCAGTGCTCCAACCATCCTAAACTATAAGGACAAAATTTCATGTGAGAACACTTGCCACATACTACGCGGAGTTTTATCAAGAACAGGCCGGATTAAGACAGCGCGGAGCCCGTAGCAAATGTGAAGAAGGGGCCCTTGATTTTTTTCTTCCGGGGGAAAATTGCAGAGCTAAAAAAAAGGCCATCTAGCCGAGGTGCGGGGCCTCCCTAGGAGACGCGAGGCCCCCTAGAAGGCGCGAGGCCCGTAGCATTTGCTACTTCCTGCTACGTGGTTAATCCGGTACTGATCAAGAACCGGAATCGACAAAAACTAAATACTTTTGCATGTATTATTAACTATCTGATAAATGAACGTGACTCTTTTTAAAGCTCCATTGACTTAATAGAGAGGAGACATCTTTAAATGTGCGTTCGAGATTAACAAAGTATTACACACTCAGCACACCGTTACTGAAAACTGCTGCGTAGTCACCTCAAATCAAGTTTAAGATTCGATGTTTGAATCTTGAGTACCTGCTTTTGAGTTGAACATACTACATTGACTACTAAAATTGATTTTTCACATTTCTTTTCATATTAGGATACGTTTTCTTTGCTAGATGCATATCTGCTGTTTAACCTTTCTGCTACCCAAGATCAAATTTCAGGTAAATTCCTTTTTCTACCACCATCAACATACGAGGATTCATTACTACAAATCCAGAAGTAAAATTTATCACTGGAGGCCACTCGATTCAGTGATTGTATATAAATGCTACTGTCGTAAGATAAGCGTCTATATATTGACATAAACAATGTGAATGTTCACCTTTCCATCATTTCGTGAACAAGTCTTTGGTAAAAGCATTCAATTATATGACTTGATATCTTATACATTACTTTTCTGTTATTTTTTAAATTTTGTTAAAAAAGAAAAGATTGTGCGTAGGATTTCTGGTCAGTTTATTCAAACTTTAGAGTCTAATAATATTTTTGGGAAAAACATAGAATTCAAGGACGACTTCACAAGACAGGATCAATATTCTGACGAATACGAAATGGGTAAATCCTTGGTCATCTTGAGCACAACACGAGCTGTTCATCTCAAGGGCATCCGTTGGGTATCTGTGAGTATATGACGTCCACTGTTTGCTTAACTTTTGTCTCGTCAGACTGAACCAAACTTCGGTCCAAATTTTAATTAATTTTGATGGGAATTCTTAATGTTAATACACTTATAAACGAGTGTAAAGCAAAAATCAGACAAAAATTCTTATGTATTGTAATAAACATATAATATGATTTATGCTTCTTCAATTATTGACACTGTTTCTCAACGGTGCATAGTTACTGATGATGGTGCATATCCTTTTATACGTATAATCGAAGACAGGGATGAAACCTATACCCCAACACAGACTTGTCAGTCAAGTATGGGGCTTTACCGATCTCAGTACCTCAACGAAGATATTAACAAAAACTCAGTTGTGACCTACAGAATGTAATTTATTACCTCATCAGCATGAGATAATCAAAAACAACACAAATAAATTACCTAGGAAATTGTTACCCGATAATTGGTGGAAGCAGAAGATCGTATGGAAAGAAAAATCACACGAACAGAGCAAAGGGTGGAGAATAGCAGATTGCTAGCAAGAAGAAAGATGCAGAAGAGCAATAATGAGATGTTTGAGCGCAATTATTATAAAAAAATCTTCCGGAATGGTGTCATTCACAACGTAGGAAATGTTTGCGGTTCTTAAATTATACAGGATACAGTTCAGTGTACTACCTTCTTCGGCAGGGTTATCCACTCAACCTGAACCTGGGTTCAAGGGCTAAAACCTTGAGATACGTCTATCGCAAACTGCAGTGTCGTAACTTCTATTACCACAACACAGATAAATATTACACTGCTAGACGCGATCAAACCAAACACGAACGTACGACTGTACTCCAAACAGTCGAGTGCAGCAATACATAGAAATGGAAATATTTTTCATTTCGATATCAGTATAATTCTATTGCGATATGTGCCACGAAACGAGTTTGTTAACACTACACAGAAAAAGGACTGTGTGTTCTCTTTGGAACTGTCGTATATATTATTAATTTCGTTTAAGTATGATTAGTTCCGTTCTCTTGGCAGTACCAAACAACTGATAAAAGCAGTGTGCAGCTCGATGATCACAGTGCATGTCTCTCTGAGGTTTCGACGCCATAGATCAAGAGGAACGACATGAAAGGCGCGTTATTAACCGCGCCCTCAAACAGACGAAGGCCTCCCTGCGTCAGTCTCAGTAGCAGAGCCATTGTTCTTTGACGCGAAGGGAGCAAGCAGTATACAGACCATCTTTTTGCTACATTGCATGATTACATTAACTTTCATTTGCTATTTTTTATTTATTTGGCTAATTTGCATGTACTTTTACTAAAATTTAATTACTTATTTCTTCAAGTTTTCAAAACATAGTAGTATGTTAAAATACGCTATAAACTTAAATGAAACCTCTTACAGTGTTCAAGGAACTCACTATTCAAGAAAGTATGTAGAAGGGAGGGATTCCTTGGTATTACGCACACATTTTGTTCTACGCATTTTAAGCTAGTATTCGCTTAAACTGGCATTTGTTCAGATAGAAATACATATTTCACTTAAAATCATTTACGAATTATCTTATTTACACCGGAAAAAATTAAGTGTCATTTTAAAAAAATAATCAAACACTTAATCAAGTAATTTGTTACAATTGTTACCACCTCGTTATTTATTTCCACTGTAGTTAAAGAAACCACCGGGTTCTCCATTCGGTTTGTATACAGCCCTTGATTTAGTGCTGCCAAAGATGGTCTTACAACCCCAGAACGCAGTTAACTAGCCCGAATAAGCTCTCAACATCCTCGAAAAAGACTATCGCTATGGAAAAATTATCGCACCTGAAGTTAAATTAATTTTTTCCTTCCTTTGTATTTGGATCGCTCGCGTGTAAACAAACCATTCTTTGTTTTCCTAGTCGATTAGTATTTACTAAGGCAAAACAGATTGGTAAGTCAAATCAAATATTTTTCCAAACATAACAGTATTTTAATCAACAGTTTTTAATGCGTTTCTATTCATTATTTGTAAATGATACAAAAACTAGAGCTTGACAAGAGTCAACGTTACCTACCAGGTTTACCACCCTGCTGACTAAAGCATAGCCAATGCGCACCGTAAGGGTTAATGCCTTCAGGATAAGTGATGTTCAATGTTTATATCGTCTAAGAACAGCAGGAAAACTTTGTTAGTCTGCCTTTGGCAGTCTATACTCTGGGAACCCCCCTGTTCCCCCTGTTGGCCCTAGTCCCTAAGAAGCCATAAACTATGTCTGGCGCTTGATGAAACACCTTGTCGGCACTCGGGACTTGGCAGTGCGGTAGGACACGTGGCGAGGCACCAGACACCTGCGTTGGATTACAAACCTCTCCACGGTGTGCACGGAGCGAGGGCGTGCCACTCTCTGAATAGAAATTAAGTCGTCGGATGAGTGCGTCGCTCCCTTGGTTTCTATCCGGAGATTAAGTATGAATGAGCCATCATCATCTCTTTTATTTCATCTCCCATCCAAAACACAAACAACATATGAATCATCCACGCATACATTGACACAGACGTTTTAATAATGAGGAATGAATCCGAATTCCATCTTCAAGGGTAAATGGCTAAGGGACAATAACGTATTCCGTAGTAAGCGCATACCGTGTACGGCACACAATTTAAGTCGCTGCTGTGGCTACCGACTAGATTTCAGAATCTTTGCAAACAACGCTTTCCTTTCTTTCAGGTATATATGTAGTTGCCCAGAAGTCGTGTTCGCAGTTTTAAAGATCTAATGTGATCTTGAAATTATTTCAGTGTTACATATAGCGCGATAAATATCGACATAAAATGAAAATAAAATATATATGTATATATTAAATGTACTGTGCACAACGAACAAACAGCAAAAATCGCTTATCTATGAGTGCGAAATGCGTTTTTCAGTCATTGCTATGGTTGACTCCTTGAAGCAGTGCAAAGAATACAAATTGACATTAGCACATACTGTCGACCACAGGGATATGGAATTGTAGACTGTCAATCATAGCTCGAATTTCTAACCTCCGTAATTAATTTACAAAGTACCGAAAATATAAAACAATAACGCAGCTTAATTTAGACTAGAATTGTCCTGTATGAGGTACGTATCATGAAGTGTTGATTAATAGCATCGGCAATGGGCAGAGACAAACATACAGATGTGCTGCAAACCTACATATTTTAACAAACAATCACCAGCTGTAAGGAGAGACTCCCCCAAAAGGTTGAGCTTGTAGAAATATACAAGCAATCATTGTGCCAACTGACAAGGCTCGAAAGACTGGAAAGTTAAAATTAATTGCATATATAAATATATTTTTGAGGAGAACATTTTTAAATTGGCGTTTTCACAGGCAGTCAAGACACGAAGGTTGGTCTTGAGTTGTTCCTTCCTAGATTGTAACATGAATGGGTGAATAACTTTCACAAATACGTGGAGGTCACTTTGTGGAGGGAGACACCGAATGATGTTACTCAAATGTGTAAACTGGGTTATACTCGTATGTATATAATTCAAACTTTTGCTGCCTGTGTATGATACGGATGCATTCTTAAGGCGTATACAGTTCTCCTTTCCTTAGATTTTTGTAAGAATATCAGATCATACTTCACTATCGATCTTGAAATATTTGTGGGACTGAACGAGTCTGAAAAATTAAACAAACTCTTCAGTTTTCGTCAGTGTAATTTGGTTGTTGAAACTAATAGCCACAAGCTACCTGGTAATTATGAAACATTACAACCAGTATATCCTAGCTAAATGCTTTGTACAGTATGTTAAACAAGTGTCTAATGTTTTAGGAGGTGATAGTATGAACTTAAATCAGACAAAAATGTGTAACAATCATTTGGCAGAAAGTAAATACTTTCGAAATTTATAGGTGGTGGGCAATGCAATGTCCGTCCTTGGTAATGCATGCGTCTGCCCTTCGGCTTAAGGAATCGCGTACTATTTAAAACCGTCCTGGACGCTCCTGTGCCAGGATCGCATTTTCCATCCATGTCAGGACGGAGGTCACATTGCGCGCCATCTATTCACTAAGAAAGTGTGTGCTTGGGCCCAATGTTTATTAGATATGCTTGTCTTGTTTTTGATGCATGCAATCTTCTCCTAACCTTTTTAACACCTTTTTTAACACTCTGTATGTTCTGAAATTAACAAAACGTGCTAGATTAAGATTGAAAGGTTTCCGTTTGGAATACGTTCTAGTTTCACAGATAATAATGAATCAACAAAATATTTATTTATAAACGTTTCTCGGGAAACAAACCGAGTGATGTTGTTATTAATGCACAATATTTCGGCGACTTTATTCTCCGTCGCCATCTTCAGGTGCAGCAACTGATTAATTTGTTGGTGGAGGGAACAGTTGAAGGTAAGAAATGTAAAGGAATACAGAGATTAGAATACACAGAGCAGACAATTGAAGACGTAGGGTATAAGGGATATGTTGAAATGAAGAGGTTGGCATAGGATAAGACAGGAGAATTGCATCAAATCATTCGAGAGACTGATGACAGCAAAAGATAGGAAAAGAAAAAATTGTTTTGGGATCAAGAGCTGTACGTTGTTAAAGACAACCAGCAGTTTTTGCGTGAGTCACGTTCAATGAAATGAACAGAGAGACGACCCGACTAGTTTTTCTTCATTTCTTAGCTTCAAGATAAATGTACCAACTTAGGCCCCGGGACCCTGGGCAACACAATGTTTAAAACTTTATTGGAATCACTTTGTGAGAACCGCAATCAATGAAACAGAATTTGTTTCTCACAGATGGAATGTTTATTGCCAATTACATACATAAGTCCCAACCACAACACAATTGTAGTAATTTTTAATAATGTAAGAATATACAATAATTCAAGTGAAAAAAATTTACAGTAATTCAAGTGTATCAAAGTACGAAACTTTTTTAAAAATTGTGATCAATATAAAGCTAGCACTGAGAAAATTCTAAGAGCAGGAATCAATAATTTTCTCTCGTGATGCTTAGGATGTCCAGATGGTAAAATTGTTATCGGCATCTCTACTTGACGTGCTGTTGAGGAGCGTTAACGTATCCATACGTGAATGCAGTGCCGTGCTGGCTGGCTCAACGGACAGTGCATTCAACATGTCTAACTCGTATACTCACACACGATTACCTGCACAAACGTCGGTGTTGCTAAATTGTGATACGGTGATTTGAGTGCCAGCAGAAATTAAATTCCTGTGAGGAATAAATTCTGTTCGTGCAATACGTTAAATGCAGGTAGGGCGACGAGCTGAATTGATGAGTCCCACAAATCAGTAAGCAGTAACAATTATTGTAGCTGCGATTATCAATCAGTTGCGACCAACATAATGTCATTGCTTCGATCTCGTTATTTATTGAAAATCATTCTCCAAGACAACTGTATAATACATCTGCTGTACTTGTGTAAGGCTTTAGTATCCTCTGGTGACCTTCTCCTACACACAATAGTATTGCTGAAATTTTTAAATTAATAATTCTGTTGTTGTACATATATACTAACCGCAGTATGGATTTAACTGTACCACTTCCGATAAATAATTTTAAAAAAAATCGGTATGAAATTTCAAAATTTAACGAATAATTTTCCACTTCCTTAGCCGAATACAAATAATTGAATACCATTAATGAATGTGTAATAAAAGTATAATTAGATGTACTCAGTAACTTTGTTGTCAACTTACATGGAGCTTCATGATTGTTATCGTTCGTCTTATACAGTATATGAATGAGGTCAGTCTATCCACAACATATTCTTTTTATTTTTCTTTCATCATAGTCTAACAAGAAGCATCATTAAGAGTCAGGATTGGAGACTACAAATAACGCCAATTTCTCGGTAAGTTAACAGAAATAATTTTTAACTATATTGAGTTATTTATATTTAAATATATTTATTTGTTTTCTTTGTAATCAATTCAAAGATTTTTTATTTTTATTTTTAGAATGGATTGTTAATATTTCTTCTTCTTCTTACCGCAAAAGCTGGCATCACAACAAACTATTGTCCAAGAAGGAAGTTGTGCCCACGAGTGAGTTCACGGGCAGCAGATAAGAGGTCGCGTTGTTGCGATAGGAGACGCGTTAGATACTGTTGCTGAATATTTTGCCACAATGAAGTTGTCATACAAATGTTTTACTTCACACTTATCTTAAAGGAAGGTCACTGCACGCAACACCAACGTCACAAGCTCTTAAATGGAAAACACTGCGGCAACGCTCTACTCAGCAGTCTCTACTGTTATAAAGAATATCGCTTTAGAGTGCTAACTGTGTTTGGGTAAGGAACGTATTTAATCATTTTTGTTATTTCGGTACTTCTGTTACTGCTACATGTCTTCAATTCGCATGAATTTCATAAATAAAAAGGAATTCAACTTTTGTGTGGCTGTTTTGTTATTACATAACACTAGATGACCCGTGCGAAAATGTAGCTACATTTATTTTGTGCTACACTCTAATTTTGCACCTATGAAGCAGTGTTAGACTACAACGAACAGTCGTGAGCAGATGCGACGCTCAGAAAGTGCGTTGTGGTCCCCTGTGCCTGTAAAGTCGGTGATCTGTAATAGGACGAAAGAAGAGCAGTCTCATTTGTATTAATTTTTATTTGTTTAGTCTAATAGGAACGTAAAAAAAGTCGACGTCAGTGAAGCAGTCTATTAATATCTCTGTGACATGTGCTGCTGCTATCTAGCGGCTTGGATTTGAACTGTCCCACTTTCACAGTTTTTACTGTTGCCTTTCTATGATCAAATTCCACAAAAAAAGGGTCGGTCTTAATTTATAACATTGCTTAAGTAGAGATCTTAATCCTAAAAATGATACCTCATTTATCGATTTCGGTTAGGTATCAAGAGAGATAAATGGCTCGAAACAAAAAAAATATGGTATGGAAATAATGATATTTCTGCCCTTTAAAGGTCATATTCCGAGAAAAGATCCTTTCTTAAAATATGATCCGACCAAAGCGGTGACCTTAATCTTTAAAAGGATACCTCACTTATCAATTTCGGTTAGCTATG
This sequence comes from Vandiemenella viatica, assembly GCA_031002005.1. NCBI lineage: Eukaryota > Metazoa > Arthropoda > Insecta > Orthoptera > Morabidae > Vandiemenella > Vandiemenella viatica. The sequence goes on from JARYHS010013630.1 coordinate 146,618,287, forward strand.
AAGGGAGATAAATGGTTCGCAACACAAAAACGCGTTGTAGAAATATCGATACTATTGCCATTTGAGGGCCGAATTCCGAAAAAAACCTTTCCTAATATATGATATCACCAAAGCGGAAACCTTAATCTGTAAAATGATAGTTCCTTTATCGATTTCTGTTAGGTATCCATGGAGATAAATGGCTCGTGAGACAAAAACCAGCATTTTTTAATATTTTCATTTTTCCCTTTAAGAGTCGAATTTGGAAAAATTACTTTCTTAAAATATGATTTGGCCAAAGTGAATACCTTAATCTTTAAAATGATACCTCATTTATCAATTTCGGTTAGGAGATAATGGCTTGTGCCAAAAAAAATCTTTTAGAAATAATATATACGATTTACTATGTATAAGCAGAACTAATATAATTGAAATCGTTTCTATATAAAGATAATTTGACAACGATCTTCCATTTGGGCTTTACCAATGTTTAGTCTGTCTTCGAAAGAGTTTGGTGGTTTTTTCTGAGGTAAAGTTACCGCATTGTAGGATTTGCGCTCTGTAGCTCCCGATACAGCCCATTCACCAATTTACTATCATAAAGTTACTTTCTGCATCACCTGTGTACTGAGAATGCCTCATTTTGGTCGCTATTACGCTTATACGATTAAATTTCAATCGAAATGTGTCATCACCTCGAAACTCGCTGCCAGCGCTGAATGTGGGCGCAAATCCCCCTTCAATAATATTAGCCAGTACCGGCAACATTTATTTTGTGTTACACTCTAATTTTACACCAATGAAGCAGTGTTGGACTACAACGAACAGCCGTGAGTAGATGCGACGCTCAGAAAGTGCAATGCTGTCTCCCATGCCTGTTGACACCGGGAGTTTAAATCACACAAAATTTTACAATAAACTTAATAAGAACTACAACAATGGAAGGAATCGCTAAAAATACAGGGCTAGCCTAAATTATTCATCGGATTTCAAAACACTGTGTATTGAAGAGTATATGACCTACAAAGGCGATGGATACCTGAAAAGAAGCATAAAATCACCAAGTTTAAAACCCCGCTTTGTGTCTGGCGTGCTTTATCAAAGAGAAAGCTGTGTGTCATTTTTCTTCATCATGCAGACGGTGACAGGATCTGTGTACCTGGATATGTTGCAGGTGTGGATATTTCCACAACTGACTACTGACTCCTCCACTTATCCACAGGACGGGGCCAATCTCACTGGAGTACAAATGTCAGCGACTTTCTCAACAGAGAACTGTCACATCGCTGGATATTTTTTATTTATTTTCCATATGCAACATGGCCCAGCACCTAGTATCTAATCTGGGCCCTTATTTCCATTCTTTTACATGTAAATATATATATATATATATATATATATATATATATATATATATATATATATATATATATATATATATACATATATACATATATATATGAATGTAAGAAAATTTTGATTCAATTTCCAATATCTACTGTTATTAAACAGAATGGGTACCACACCTCTACTACTACTGCTATTGTCCCTAATATTACTACTAACATTGCTTCTACTACTACTACTAATACCATTGCTACTACTACTAATACTACTATTACCACCACCAATTGTCACAGCCGCACTTCAGTCCACTAATGTTCATTTTTCTTGGTGTTGAGTGCGCTCTAAAGGTAGAGAGGGTGCGCTGGTCGGAGTAATGTTCCACTGTTGCAATGGCCACCCACGTCGCCAGGTCTGATCCCTTGTGATTTTTTCTTAAGGGACCATGTAAACCACAAAGTTAATGTACCATCAACACTGCAAGAGTTACAGGAACTGATCACAGCTGCTGTGACGGATATTGATGGAAACATGCTATCGACGGAACTGGATTACCGTTTGGATGAGTGCCAGTGATTAAGGGCACACATCGAACATTTACAGTATCTACGAGAAACTTGGTGAGTTTTTGTATCTTTTCATGTATCATGAATCATTTATGCTAATCCTGTATATTAAGGTAAAACGTCGATAAAACGAGACGGTCTTGGCGTGAGGTCCTATCTTTCCTGTTCAGCGGCACCGTGATCTGATACCGGTAGCTAGTGACACGAGTGTTGAGGTGCGTGCCTTGCTAGACTCTGAGCTGGCACGGGGCCCAGGCAGGCGCTCCCTGTGATCGAGCTGTTTATCTTGGCGCCAGAGGAATCACAACCATCTCTGAAATGTCTCTCCTAATGAACAGCCGAATAGCAAGTGGGCGTCCCATGAACACAAGGTTCACAGCCGGCTGAGGAACACAACTGAAGCTCTGTTAATGAGCTAGACCCAGCGAATTCTCAAAGTAACTATTCAAGCCTCAGTCAGAAACCTTTAAGACATTTTCATTTGTTGCATTTAAAATTCCACTTTTAATTTTTTATTATTATTATTTTTAGTTTTTTACTTCTTTCTTCGTAAACAACAAAGTAATGTCCTTCCATAACTGCCGCCTACTTACCGATATACACATCAAAAATAATGATGTCACTTCAGTTCGGTGGATGTACATACAAAAGTTATCAACTTTTTTTTTTAAAAAAACAAACAAATATATAAGTCATCAAGCAATATAATTGCCATTTTATAGCTTTCCGAATACAGTTTAAATTGCTTATGTTCAGCAACTATATGGAAATGAGTGATCAAAATTTTATTTACTTTTTTAACCAATTGATTCTTTGTTCTTGACTCTTTTTTACTTGTGTGTTTGGTTTTTTTAAAGAAATTTTGTTTTGCAAATTGAGCTAGAAGATGATACAATGCATTTAATAACGAAATAATCTGGTGTTCATTATACATATGTAACATATGTTCTGAGAATGGTACAGGGCGTTCGCCGGAAAACGCTACCCTCCCAGTCTGTTGCCGTCGGCAACTTGCTCGATCAGTCGTGCCAGCAGTTTCCGCCACACGGCACCGTGAATCACCGCACTGTTTAACACCTCCGCTGCCCCAACAGTGCAGTGCAGTGACCCTTACATTGTTAACAACGGTTTCTTTGCATTGTAGATAGTTTGTGACTTCAGTCTCTTATTAATCAGTGTTGTGAATAAACGTTTCTTTGCGGTTTGGCTGGTTTGGGGCTTCATACTCTTATTAATCTGTACCGTGTTTGAGTGTGAGTAAAATTATGGTACGTTACAGTTTGCAACAAAGAATATTTCTCTACGATACATATGTGAAGAAGAAGTCGTTTAAAAAGTGTCGCAGTAAATTTCGTCTCGAATTTCCTGGCGCTTTACTGCCAGCTAAATCAACAATTCTGCGTCTGGTTAAAAAAGTAAGAGAAACGGGTTCATTTTTTAACAAAAAGAGACTGTCGGTCAACCGTATTCTCACAGAGGAGAAAATTGACGATATCGCTTTTCGACTAGAACAGTCACCCAAAAAATCATTAAGTCAGTTAGGGCAGCGTGTGTCTCGAAATATGTTCAGAAGATGTGAAATGTGCATTACACAAGAGGGTCAACACTTCCAGCATCTTTTATAAGGTAAGCTAATGAATTACGTCACATTTAAATGCTTAGCACACAAGTTTATGAAGTTTATGAAGCGTAATTATTATGAAATAGTCCGCGGCCGACGGTCGAACAATGCCGGAAACTGAGCGCTCGCTCGCCGGGAGCAGTTTCTTCCTTGTAGCGCTAACAGTGGGTTGCGTTTCCCGGCGAACGCCCTGTATAATAGATTAGTGCAAATCATTCGGCGTTAGATAAACGTTTCTTATTTATTTCGAAGGAAACTTATCTAAGTGATTCAAATGTTGGATGTGTTAGGTATTGATGAAAGGTTGAAAAGTTCGAACTGCAATTACTTCAAACGCGGCTATGCTTTAACCGCTTAACCCATTAAATTTTAATAGAGCTATATTTGTTCGTTTAATATTTATCTGCATTCAACTGAAGTTCGTCAGTGCTTAAGCCAGATATTCAATTCGGCGGTAACAGCAGGATGTGGATTGCGTAAATGAACGCGCCATCTGCAAAACATGGCTGTTCCGGCAAAGCTTTGCTTTGTCTGTGTGAAATACGCCAACACGCTCCGTGGTTCGGATTTCACGTAAAGCTGCAAGTCCACTTCAGAGCCCTCTCACACACCAAGGTTTTATACGCACCGTAAAATATCGTACGTGCACATTCCTTTAGTGGCACGGCGACGGCAAAATGCCGTGAGACAGCCGCGGACACTACCATAAGGCAAGGATGGCGAGGCCATATGGTAAACCTCCACTGAAAATTCACTGCGTCCACATAGGAAAAGTCACAAAAAGTTCGCAGGCGGGGATGTATTTGCTGCAGCATCGATATCAGAAAGTGAATCGTGCCGTCAACCACGCAAATCATGGTTCTGCAAGGTGCAACCAGATACGAATGCAGTGACTTGTCAATACTTTGTTAATGGACGATTCAGATGAGTCCAATCTCGAGTATAGTAGTGAGGGTGGTTTCCGGAACTTTTCCGAATGTCGAGTAGTGTTTCCCGAGACTCATCTCTATTCGATAGAGTTGAAAACAGCGAGAGTGACACATCATGTAGACGAGCTTTTCCAGTCAGTGAACGTTTAGCGGAACAGGAGGACTGCTTTTTTAATTTTTAATGAAAATATTCAGCTAAGTTCATTATTTTTCTATTAATATCTTCCGCATTAACACCAAAACTAATTGCTGTTTCCGTGAGCGCATCATGCCTTTTATTACTATCTTTTACACTATTCTTCTATTGTACAATCCCACAAAACATTCCGATTGCGGTAAAGTTCTATTAATGCACATATCTTTTCATTAGTTTACTCCTTCTTTATGGTGGAATGTCAACTGAAGGCCCCCTAGGCAAAGCGACAGGTTCCCACTACATATTTTCTTGAAAAAATGGTACGGCTTCCTTTGAAGTGGACCGACACTAGTCGGAAGTGAGATGGAAAGCCACATGGAATGTTTTTGCCATATGACAAAATATCCTGTGAGATTATTCTCGACCTTTTCTCAGATCTTAATCTTGAGCAGCTCGTCACTGAACCAACGCGGTGCGACAACGAAAACGAAAACATTTTAGATATTCTCGTTACAAATAGGCCTGAATTATTTACGGACATTTCTACCACCACGGGAATAAGTGATCATAAAGCTGTAATTGCTACAGTAAAATTAACAGTCGAGCGCAAAAAGAAAAAAGAAAGGTTCGTTTACAGGTTCGAAAAGGCCCCAAAAGAGAGTTTAAGAACGTTTTTGAGGGATAAATACATTACCTTTGTAGAAGGAAGAGGCTCGGTTGAAGAGATGTGGCTACGATTCATAAATATAGTCAGGGAAGGTATGGACTTACATATACCGAAAAGGACAATCAGGGACGGGAACGATCCCCCGTGGTATACGCGTGAAGTTAAAAGGTTACTTAAAAAGCAAAGGAAGATTCATGCACGCTCAAGAAGGACGATGTATAGGAGTGATTTAGAAAAACTAGCTGAGACAAGAGGACAGGTCAAGAATGCGATGCGCGAAGCCTTCAAAGACTTTCGATGCAACTCACTTTCCAAGAGCCTTATTGAAAATCCAAAGAAATTTTGGTCGTATGTAAAAAAAATAGGTGGTTGTGACAACAATATGCCAGTTCTACTAAAAGACGGTCGGGAAGTTGATGACAGCCGCGACAAGGCTACCGTATTTAACGCCGAATTTAAAAATTCCTTCACTGACGAAAACATGGAAAACATTCCCGTTTTTCCACGGCGTGTTGAATTTGAAATGGATCCAGTACAAATTGATAGTGTAGGTATCATAAAACAATTAAAGCTCCTGAAGTGGGGGAAAGCGCCGGGTCCCGATGGTGTACCAGTAAGAGTATTTTCGGAATACGCGGAAGAAATAGAACCATTTCTGTCAGATATATTTCGTAAATCTTTAGAGGAAAGAAAAGTACCTTCTGACTGGAAAATTGCGCAGGTGATTCCCGTTTTCAAGAAAGGAGATCGGAGAGATCCTAGGAACTATCGTCCGATATCGCTAACATCTGTTTGCAGTAGAATTCTGGAGCATGTCATATGCTCTAACGTTATGAAGTTTCTAGATGAAAACGAGCTACTTACAGCATACCAACACGGATTTCGGAAGAACCGATCATGTGAAACGCAACTGGCTCTATTTTCGCATGATGTAATGAAAGTTATTGATGAGGGATCACAAGTTGATGCTATTTTCTTGGATTTTCAGAAATCTTTTGACTCTGTACCACACAACCGACTCTTAGCGAAGATCCGAGCGTACGGTATATGTGATCAGATTTGCGAATGGATACGCGATTTTCTAACTGGTCGGTCACAGTATGTCGTTGTAGACGGGGAAGCCTCTTCTAAACTAGATGTTACTTCGGGCGTTCCTCAAGGAAGTGTAATAGGACCACTTCTTTTCTTAATTTTTATAAACGATCTCGGTGACAACGTTAATTGCAGGATGCGATTTTTTGCTGATGATGCACTTATTTATAGGGAAGTGAGGTGCTCCGACGACTGCTTAGAAATTCAGCGCGATCTGGATGTTATTTTGGAATGGTGCTGTGAATGGCAGCTTACACTTAACTGTAAAAAGTGCAAGGCAATGCACATAAGTAATAAAAAGACCCCGCTTGCTCAGGAGTACAAAGTTAACAATTCAGTTGTTGACACTATAGATTCCCTGAAGTATCTAGGCGTAACAGTACAAAGCAACTTGAAATGGGACTTGCACATAACTTCCGTTGTAGGAAAAGCTAATTCCAAACTAAGATTCATAGGACGTATTTTTAGAAGTTGTAATGCTCATACAAAGGAAATAGCATACAAAACACTAGTGCGTCCGCATTTGGAATACTGTTGTGGAATTTGGGATCCGTATCGCAGGGGATTGATTGACACATTAGAGAAAGTACAGAGAAGAGCAGCTCGATTCGTTACTGCTAGTTACAGTCCTTACGTAAGTGTCACAGAGCTAATCCGTGGGTTGGGCTGGGATTGTTTGGCGGACAGACGACGTCGTTTTCGTTTGAAAATCTTTAAGTTACGAGTGCAACGAAATACTTCTTCCGCCAACCTATTTAGGTCGCAATGACAGGAGGGATAAGATTAGAGAAATAAGATGCCGTACTGATTCATTTATGTATTCCTTCTTTCCTCGATCTGATCGGGATTAGAATGCGCAGAATTAGGATTGGTGCTTAGCACCCTCTGCCACCCACAGTATTTGTGATTTGCAGGGTATAGATGTAGATGTAGATGACAAAGGCCATCACACACGTTCACAGTAGCGACGCTACATGCCTTGCCATCCACCTTTAAGCCCCGTTTACACGATGCGAGTTGACTGGAACGAGTGCACTGTCTTGCTGCCCGCGCAGCACTGGATAGTCCACTCTCCTCGTGTCAACAGGTACAAGACAGACAGTTGACTTAGGATAGTGGACTCGGTTCACAACCAACTTCTCGCGTGCGAGTTCAACAATCAAGATGGCGACAACTAACAAGTCGCGTAAGCGGAGTGAAGCAGAGGCATTAAAATCTTTAGAACTGCCTGAAAGTGAGGAAATTCCGTGGAATCTTTGTATATAAAGATGAATGTTTGTTTGTTTGTTTGTTAGTTTGTTTGTTCTTCATACAAATCCACAGTTTTCATCCGATCTCGATGAAACTTTGCACACTTATCCTTTGAAACAAGGAGAAAAATACTGTCTACATTTGGTTGAAAAATTATATGTATAAATAACACATTTTGTCTCATAACTTCGAAATATGGCGATAGACAGACACGTTGGATATGGACGTCTCCGTAGCGTGTTTACGTGTAGTGGACTGCCAGCTCAGTGGCTAAAGCGCTTGCTTACGAACGTCGTGGTCTCCCGTTCAAATCTCCGTGGAGGCTAAGATTTTTAAAAACTGTTTTTGATCGTAAGATTCACGGTTGGGCCGTCGGTTATTCGGATTGAATTTTAAACTGTAGATATCACAAAGGTAGGGGTGCAATCTGAGGCAATTCGTAGGTAGTCTTGCAATACAGTAGATGTACACTTTTTTTACGTTATATTGATCCATCAGGGGTGATTCGTAGTCAGTGTATGTGTAATCTGCAGTAGGAATACTATAAATGCGGAAGTAAGTCTCTGTCTTATGTTACGTTTTGACAATTAAATGCCTATACCGATATTGACGGGATTTGACGAGAAAATCTGTAGGGTGGTCACTGGACTTTGTTTGTTCTTCATACAAATCAACAGTTTTCATCCTATCTCGATGAAACTTTGCACACTTATCCTTTGAAACAAGGAGATAAATACTGTCTACATTTGGTTGAAAAATTATCTGTATAAATAATACATGTTGTCTCATAATTGAAAAAATTCCCGTCGAATCGAAGTTGTCCGGTTCAAATAGTGCAATTAGGAGCAGAGATATTCGTAATTAAAATGAAACAAATTATGCCGAAATATTCGTAACTTGAATTGTGTCAATACTCTGCAGTATGCCACGATAATCGGCAATACTCCGAGCGCCCCAGCGAACACGTCTGTACTCCGGCCCATGTATCTCTAGCCGCGTCGCCAGGCAGTTGGCGCTTTAGCACAGCGGTACCGCGCTTGCCTGTCAAGCGTGCAGCTCGGGTTCCAATCTTCTTCCCGCAACTACGATTATTTAACTCACTTTTCTTCAACTTTCCAGTGTGTTCTGGACCATCTATCTATTCTTTGGTAAAACAAGAATAATCTTTATATATAAAGATGAATGTATGTTTGTTTATTTTTTTTTTTTTGTTCTTCATACAAATCCACAGTTTTCATCCGATCTCGATGAAACTTTGCACACTTATCATTTGAAAAAAAGGAGAAAATACTGTCTACATTTGGTTGAAAAATTATCTGTATAAATAACACATGTTGTCTCATAACTTCGAAATACGGCGATAGATAGACACGTTGGATATGGACGTCTCCGTACCGTGTTTCCGAGTAGTGGATTGGCAGCTCAGTGATTAAAGCACTTGCTTACGAACCTCGTGGTCTCCGGTTCAAATCTCCGTGGAAGCTAAGATTTATAAAATTATTTTTCATCGTAAGAGTCAGGCCTGGGCCGTAGGTTATTCGGATTGAATGTTAAACTGTAGATATTAGAAAGTTAGGGGTGCAATGCGAGGCAAATCGTAGGTAGTCTTGCAATGTTGTAGGTGTACACTTTTTTACGTTATAATGATCCCTCAGGTGTTGTTCGCAGTCAGTGTGTGAGTGTTAACCACAGTAATATTATTATAAATACGGAAGTAAGTCTCTGTCTTTTTGTTACGTTTTGACGACTAAATGGCTATATCGATATTGATGGAATTTGATAAGAAAATCTGAATGAAGGGCGCAGGATATTTTTTTCCAGTATGATTAACAGTTGTAGTCACGAAATTTTGAGACCTTATCGAACGGTGACAGATATATGTTGGAAATTGATTCTCTTCAAGAGACAGGTTCGGCGGTACAATTATATAGTGATAGCTTTCCTAGCATATTATTCCGACTCGATATTGTTTGGGACCAATCCTTCGTTACCAACAACTTTCTATATTTAATTCTGGCAAAAAAATTCTTAATCCACGCGTATGAAGTCGGGGGTACGGGCAAGTTTTAAGAATAAAAATAATGAGAACAAGGATTTTAGAGACTCAGCTATCAAAAAATTGCTTCATAGCGGTGTCGTCTTTAATGTATCGTAAAAAATATTTAACAATAGCTCTTCAAATTAAGATACAGTAAGTCTTAAATGATGCAACCCAATATTTTCACTTGCACTTTATTTTTTTTAAATGCGCTGAGACATTTAAAGCATTTATTTTTAACATCCACTCTTTTAACATTTTTCTACGTTTTATTTTATTATTCTTCATATCATTCAACATTATAATCAATAAATTTGCTACGATGTTAATTCCTTTCTGTAATATGGACATACTATTTACAATAAGAGTAGGAGTAGAGAACTGTCCTCAGAGTGGACAGTGCACTGTCTTCTAATTATTACTAGCACGCTAGTCCACTCTCTTACCCCCCCCTCCCCCCCCCCCCCACCACCGACGTGTCCGGCTCAACTGTCGTTCCAGGCAACTCGCATCGTGTAAGCGCGGCCTTAGACAGCCGTGCAATGCCACTACTATCGATGCCGACCAGACGGCAAAAATGCCGTAGTATTAAATCAGTCGCCCACTTGAACAAATGCAGGCTTTCCCACGCAGCGGATTTTTGCCGTACATCGTACTATAGCTGACGTACCATTATGGTTTAAATGTTGACAGTGAAGCGCTGATTTCTCTGGTTTGTAAGTGTTATCTTTTCCTTATCAACCCCAATCAGCTATAACAAATATGATAAATGAAAATATAATATTAAAATCTCTTGTAAAGTTTTTTTAGTTGCAATTTATTACGAAGCAACATATATTGTATGAATGTTACGATAAATATTAAAACAGACAATTTAAATTCACATTGACGATATATTTACAACGTAAGGCTCGTCAATGGAACCAAATGACAGGCGAAAAAATTAATAAATTGTTTTCGTCATCCCTAAGTTCGTCGAAAAATTAATCATCTTCCTCTCTTCTTTATTTGATAGGATGCACTCAAAAGGAGATGTTTACGTTTGCACATTATACTAAGACAATGAATCAATCATAATGCAATAATTTTCGGCTTTTCATCGCAAAAATTGTGATCTTCGTGAAGTCAAGATGTGAACTTAGCTCAATCTACGGGAAACAATCGTTGTGTATGAAAGCAGGAAAGTTACGGTAAAATATCGTATGTCTTGGTGTGTGAATGCCGCCTTATCCGGTGGGAGTACCGGGTAAGGGCGGTCACAGTAGAGACGCACGCGTGCCTGTCACTGGGCGGCCAGCAGTGCCATACGCGTTAACCTTTTGGTTTTCTCACTGGAAGTGCATTGGAACCCAGAGGTCTTCTCACGTTCATATAAGATTGTCATAACTAAGTACAACGTTCTATAGCACTTTAACAAACTGCTGACTGTTATCTAAAGAGACTGTGACCTGCATTCTACATCTGTAATCCACAGTGAGGAGGAATATTGGCGATGAGGTCCGGTCTCGTGCTTTATTATTTTGTCATTAGTCATTCAGCAACACTTTACATTTTTGTCTTCTGGTAATCGTGATTTAAGACAAGCAGATATGAGCACCATACCGTTTCGTAGCACAATCACAATATTTCATTATTCGAGAGATGTGATATGGAGCTGCGCTTGTTTTTCACAATAAACAGAGTAATCAAACAGTTGTTTCCTGGTGTAGGGTAGCTTCTCGTGTTTACAAGGTTTACATTCGAGCTCTATCATCTGTGAAAGTTAGTATTAAAAAAAAAGTCCGGCATCCAGATCTTGGTTTCCCCAAATCACTTCAGGCGAATGCTGGGATGCTCCCCTCAAAAGCCTTGCCAGATTCCTCCCAGTTCCTTGTCCCCAGTCCCATCCCGCCTCTAATGACCTTGACGTTGACGAGCCGTAAAGCAAAAAGTAAAAAAAATGTAAAAAAAGAAGCAACTATTCAAAAATACAGTTATGTTCCTTTGCACAGGGTTGTTTCAGAATGGGCCCGGGTCTGAATAGGCCGTCCGCTAGTGGAACTCCGGTCTGTCGAAATGCGAGGTTCGAAAATTGTTGGCCACCCACCGCGCTCGGCTCGAACGAACTGATTCAGAATTTGCGAGATTTTATCATACGATGAAAAAAATATGTATATATTTGGCCGAGTGAGCCTTTTTGTATCCGTATGTTTATCTAAGCGTCGAACGTCTGGTTCACGTATGAAATGAGATTTCCACTTCCAGCTACAACAATATGTTTGTACACACTGCTGTGCCCATTTTTTTTTTTTTTTTTAAATCCCTCTGGCTATAGATTGGAAGTATTTAGTTTTTCTGACATCGAAAATCTGAAAGCAAGAACGCACATACCATCTACGCAATCTGCTTATTCGATAGTCGATGGTTTCTGTCGGTATTTTTCCACGGTCGTGAAGTTTCTATGTGAAACAAGTTATTTCGTGAAAAATCCAAGGGAAATTTGTCAGTAGCCTTCAATGTTAAACTGAAAGAACTCAAATCACACATTGCAAGCGAAAATGGTGTTTCGTGTTTAATTATCGCAATAGAATTCTATACAATAGCATTGTTTAAACGTGAATACTGAAAGCTACCTTTCCGTTGCCCTACAAGCATAATTTTACGAAGCGGGAGTAACAAATTAAAACAAGGAAATTGCATGCAGCGATGTTAATACTTGTTAATTAACATTGTTAGATCTTAGCGAGAAATTTGAGTCGTGTGATACCCTCGGTTTCGCGCCAATTTCTCCGAACAAAGGAGCTTATTCTATTATTTAGTATTACGTGACTGAGCTGAACTGCGAGCGTAAAGAGACGTTAAATGAGCGGGCAGATTAAAGTTCGTTAACGAAGGCAATTTGGAGAGGTCTCCCACTCCGCGACGTCGTCGCCGCAGCTTCGTAAACCAATTTATTAACGGAAGTGCGGGCGGGGGGGGGGGGGGGGGGCGAGTGTGTGGCCGCCAGCTGACGGACATATCCTCCACGAAGAAAAGTACAGCGCAGCCGACCTCAATAGACGCCCGTTATAAATGTTTAGCTGGCATTTATCGTTTACAATCATCTTCGTTTTAAAAAGGAAATAAAATAAACTAAAACTGTAATACTTTCTTCGTAGGGGACTAAACAGGTCGCCATTCTAGAAATTTGGTTTCCAAACAATTTACATTATACATATTCGGTATTACATGACAGTAAAGTATTGGAAAAATCTTGTCATCGCGCAAATTGACTATTATCTTTTTTTTTTATTTTGTCTTTTGTCTTTTAAAACCTACGTCTTTCCCAAGAACATTTAATTTTGAAGCAATTGCATTTTATGTTTTCAAGCAACGTTTCGTGTCCGTGATGTTATTTATAAAAGTATATTATTTAATTTTCAAGATTTTACCAGATATAAACTCGTGGTTCGAAAGAGTAACTATATTGTTTCTCAAATAATAGCTTGAAAAATAAACAACTGGTATTATTAGGCTCCGTATTTATCAGCTTAAAATCAAGTTTTTACATATTTAACTTTCATTTAAATTTTTGCATCTTACCTGACCAGTATATTTTTATTGCTTCATTCGCCACTGAAAAACCTACAATACTCTAAGATAAATGTGGTTTGGAGTGACAAATTTCATTTAATAACAGAATAATGGTGAAGGTGGGATCTGTGCGAGTGGATTTTATCAGTTATTTCAAAAATTTACAATTCAAGTAAGCAGAAGAAATTTCAGTTACATATCGACAGCAGTGTTAACAGATCAGACAGCAATAAAATTTATGGTGGTGACTCTATGCGAGCAAACTGCTTTGTGTTAAAATCAGTGAGAAAAAAAAAATGTTTTTATCTTTCGACATCTGAAACTTTGACATCTCTATCAACTACAATGGTGTCTCAATAAAAATCTCTATAAGCTATTGTAAACGTACCCAAAATAGGTTTTACCTTCTGCTCCAGTAACACTGAATGTGCCTATCCCAGGTAAGGACATACAGTGTAGTGCTCCCAAAGTAAGTCAGTTAAACGGAATACGTTCATAGCAATGTTAACAGATTAGACAGCAATGAAATTTATGGTGGTGAGCAACAGTAGTACTATTGAGAACATCTTGTCTACTCACTTCATCCTGATACGGGTCAGGGGACAGTGATTAAACAACATTCATTACTGGTGGATCAGGGTTATATCTAATCGCTTTCGATCAAATTTTCCGTAGTTGCTTTTGACATTTAAAAACGACTTTTGGAAAGTAGAATTTAATAAAAACATCTGTTTTATGTTACTGATGCGAAGAAATTTCGGACATTGAGGGTCTGATTGATAATCGATTCATTAATAGATACGCGGTACACAAACTATGGAAGATTTGAGCTTTTTCCTTAATTCAAGCTTTCTGCATTCAACAAGTTTATAACTAAAGTCACAGACAGAATTTGTGGCAAGATCACAGAGATGGGGCATTTATTGAAGTCACAATGTTGATAACATACGGAACATAAGTAAAGCAACAACAAGTAGATAACGAGATGATATGTGAAATTCCCTTTAACGCAAAAGGATTCTCCTTGGAAGATTTTGACTGTCGCATGGTTATGATTCATCGCAAAAGCTCATTTTTTTCTGAAGATTTCCTTTTTATTCAGCAGTAACGAGCCTACTCGAAGAGCGGTAACGCTCTGACCTCGCAGGGTCGAATCTTCTTCAGCAAACAAGCGGAATCCCGAAACCACTACAGGTCAATGCCGCGACTGTTCCTTAGAAGTGCCATGATCGAATTCCTTGTCCCAGTCCTCTCGCGCCTCTATTGATCTTTGCGTTGACAAGATGTAAATCAATAAGAGAGAAAAAAACAACAAAGAAATGACTTTAGAGCACATAATTTATGATACAAGACACTTGATTGATGCGCAATAAAGTCACCGGTCTACACTACTTCTTATGCAGTGATACAATATATTGGGACAGGTAGCCTGCTACCTGAAATATCAGCGAGTCCAGAGTTGGTATAATAAACATTTGATTTGTTCTTGATTTATTTTCCTTGTATGTCATGCCTAGACATTCTACGTAAGTAATTTCAACTGTTAACAAAATTTCTCACAAAAAATTTAGTATTAAAATATTTATATTTTGAAGTATGTCAATTAAAAAAAAAAAACGCTATCACAATAGGATATTTTGTAACATTTAATACAGTACACTGTAATGAAACAAAACTGTAACAACATAAACTCAGTGATTGTGAAATTCGCATAGTTATTACTAAAGAAAATCAACGGAATCGAAAAGGTTATATATTGTGTGATAACAGTTTGATGAAATTTGACATGCGTCACTGATAAAATTAAAAGGCAATAGTGCAGTGGGAATAAAGTATTTAAGCCGCTTTTCTTAAAAATTCAGCTCTCCGCATTCGATTCCCGGAGTGGTGAGGAATTTTTACAGATGTACCTCTATCGAAATCAGATATGCCAAGAGTGCCACTGATTCGGATTGCTTGGTAAATTGTACGTCCAGCCACGGCAGAAGTGGATTACGCGGCAACTCGAAACTCTCTCAGCAGGTCGCAAGACCGCACGAATTTACTTTTCCGCAACGTTGATCTAGTGATTAAGTCTCTACATGTTGGTCGGTTCCAGGAACAGACGTTTCATATAGCTTCTCTTTTGGTCAAAAGTGCTAGTAATTATGATCTACTATTATTTTGTACAGGAATTTCGATTTTTCTAACAGTTCCTGCTGGCGTGAAAGTCTATGCTCGCTATGAAAGTAATCTTTCCTAAATACACCCCTCTGCCAACATTGCAGCGTATTATTTTTCAGGCAGATGAAATGTTTTACTGACCCACCACACTATATGGAGGAGGTGCAGTATAATAGTCCTGGTACCCGCGTACCTGTCATCCCTAATAGCTGTTTTAAGGCGGGATTCCACAATCATCAAGGCACATGCTGGGACGGTCTACAATCTCCACTTCACAAACCACTCATTACACAAACAATAAATACACTTACCACACAAAGAACATATTTACACGTTTTGAAGGCAGACGTCAAAACATCCGCTTAGCAAGCGGTAGCCTGACTGATAAATATGCTTTCAAGAATAAACACAACTTTCTGGAAAAAGGAAGCCAGGGTTGACTCGCGAATGCGATAAAAAGACGATGATGGGACGTTTTATTCTGAAAATTCATAACAATCTTTCTTGTCTTTATTAAAAGCCATAATTTCACGAAGGAGCAAACCGAAATGGTATTCATTCTTTCATTGATAATTAATGAAATAGGCGCGTAAATATTTATGAATTCGCTATTGTACACCTAGACTGTACCGCAACCAAACATAAGAAAAACTGCAGCTATGAATGTTAACGATGTTCACTTCGAGGACATCAGCTGCGAGTATGCAGTTTCATGGCACGCAGTTAGGGTATTTATTTGACGTTGGTGGTGCGATGTTTTAAGTGCTTTTACGATGATTGGCGCACGCCACCAAGCAGACAGCTGCGATGAACGCGATGCATATTCACTGACAGACGATGAACTAATCTGCGGATTATATTTGAAGTAATTCTCTCTTTCATTGCTTCTGTACAATAGAAACGGTTCTGTAATTTACATTCAAGCTGAAAATGAAATTAATTCTCCGTCTAGCCATCTTTATTTCAGTTTTCCATGGTTTCCCGAAATCACCCGAAGCGAATGCCGAGGTGATGCCTTCAAAAGATGGTGGACGAATTTCTCTCCGATCCTTATTCCCCAATCCTTTTTTTTTTTCTTATGGCTTTACGCCACGTCGACGTCGAGGGCATCAGAGGCGGGATGAGGATGGGGACAAGGAAAGGGAATTCGGCCATAGTCTTTTGAAGGATGCATCCCGACATTCGCCTGGAGAGATTTGGGAAAACCATGGAAAACCCAAATCTGGATGCCCGGACGAGGATTCGAACCCCGTCCTCCCGAAGGCGAGGCCAGAGCGTCCCGCAATCCTCTCCCACCTTTAACCACGCCAATGTCTAAGAGATGTAAAGCCTTAAACAAAAAATATGAACTTTCTAAAGAAACCTGAGCAAAAATCTACGCCTGGAAGCAAACCCTTGCATGAATTTATCAGAGACGAGTGGATTTATCTCTAGGCTACGTTTATGCCTTCAAACTAGTGGAATCTTTCAGGTACTGGTGTCAAAAGTTGACTAATAAATTTTTAAAAAAAATCAATGAAATTTATTCATTTTTTCATTCCTTGTTGATCTTGTCATAAATGAAGGTTGTTAGTAGTCATAACCTGGGGAAACAAATTAGAAAAATACCGATGGTAATAACCTACGCCTTTACGGACATCATTTACAGCGGTCGAGAGTAACTGTGCAACATTATATCAATATGTATGGATACATTATCCCGCTTGTCAGATTTAAAAAGTATTAATGTTATAAATTTATCGATTATATTTCCGTAAGAATCGTCAATATATTAATTCTGTGAATGGGCGCCATTATACATTGAAGAAAATTGCTTAATAGAGCGGATACAAAATCTTTTGTTGTGTAAGTATTCGAATTCTCGATCAAGACGCTCATACTCCGTTAGCTCGGCTTTCTTGCTTAGTCGGTAGAGCCAACAGCTCTGTCACTCTGCTTCCACTTTCTTGCTTTGTACTTTGACGGTTTTCACTTTTAAACCGCTACAGGTTTTCGAAATTTACATTCGCTTGGTCCAGAAAGTGTCTTTCATTGTCCGCAATAGTAATTATTTTTTTTTAATTTGATACAACTGCGATGGACACAATCCTACTCATATATTTTTTTCCTTTCCTCTTTCTCTTGCCTTCTACTAATTTTAACTATAAATTCTTTTAGTGTTTTTGGTAGATTACTCATCATTTCTCTCACTAGTTTATCCCAGTCCCTTTCACGCTTCCATACAAAAGAAAATGTTCCCACACTCTTATGCCTGCAATCAAGTGCCAGCTTGTGGTCATGGTCATCTTTACCCTACCACGCACCTCTTTTAACTCTCCCACAAATACGTTTCTATGCCTCACCACCAATATACTCCTTGTACACTCCCATTACTTCCTTCACACTCCTTCTATTTTCCAACGAATCCCACTCCAGCTCCTTTAACATATTAGTTACGGACTGTGTTCTGCGGTAATTTCCAAAGACAGATCTAGCAGCCGTTCTCTGCACCCTCTCCAACGCCTGTATTTGATACCCAAAATGTGGACCACATACTACACCCACATATTTAAGCATTGGTTAACCAATGTTTTGTAACCCAATTTTCTTACTTCTCATCACTCTTTCCAACAGGTGAAGGATTTTTAACCCTTTTCCTATCACCTGGCTAATGTGTCCTGCCCAGTTAAGTCTGCTATACAATGTCATGCCAAGGTATTTACATTTAGAGTCTTTATCAAGCAATTCCTTCGCCACTTTATAACCATAATCAACCTTTAGCTTTCTATTTGTGTACCTAATAAGCTGGCTCATACGAAACAGTATTATTTTGACTCAAG
The DNA here is from genome assembly GCA_031002005.1 of Vandiemenella viatica. Taxonomy (NCBI): domain Eukaryota; kingdom Metazoa; phylum Arthropoda; class Insecta; order Orthoptera; family Morabidae; genus Vandiemenella; species Vandiemenella viatica. The sequence continues at coordinate 146,636,444 of JARYHS010013630.1, forward strand.
TCACAGGAGCTGATAACACCCCTTATGGCCACTGTGCGTGCACGTATTCGCCGTTTCATTACTTTATCAATCATGTCCCTTCCCCGCGGTGGGTGGTAAAAATGTTGCCTATTAGGCTAGCTCAAATGCAACGATTTCTGGTCGTTTCATGCGTGATTGTGCGGAGGCTTTTACCCGTTGTCGGCATCATTCACAGCGTGTTGCTATGACTAATAGAAAAGTTACTGGGCTGTGGTTAATTCATGGACGTAAGAACAGGAAAAGCGTAATCAACATCTCTGTGTGGATCTGACCAATCACAGGAAAGAGGAAGTTGGAATCTTCTACACTCTTTTTTAAGAGCTCAGGAACGATGGAAATAATTTTTTTTGATTATTGTCGAAAGTGAATTGCATCCTTCGGTAATTTATGAGAAGCTTAGTGACATTCGACAACGACAAAATACAAAATTAGAAATTTCATTTAATCTATTGACATTTTTGTTGTGTAATATAGTAAATTTTTATATGTACAGTTGAGTTCATATAATTTATATTAATACCTTTAGGTATGTAAATTTACACAGTTGTTTCATTTTTCAGTTGTAAACAGAAAAAAATACTGATCGTGGAAAGTTATTACAAAGAAGTATAGTACGCAATCAGAGCTGTCAGTAACTCAGTATAAATATTTTGAATCGTTTTGTAATCGTTTCGGCCACCGAAGAAAGCTGACGTAAGTCGTCTGCAGTGAAAGCATGTATTTGTTTACGTAAGCCAGAGTGCCTGGAACGACACGACGTCGTCCAATGCAGCGGCTAAGGACGACTACGGCACGACGCCATCACGGTGTCGTGCCGTAGTCTTTCCGTATGAAAAGTCACACGCACCTCTCACTTCACTAATGAAATGTGATCGTACGACTTCTATCATACGAACAAAATTGTTGCGTGTGAAGGGGCCTTTACACTTGTACGTTCCAAACTTACTCTGTCGAACACCTGTAACCGCGTTGTTTTCCGTTATGTATGTTTAATTACCTTATTAGCCGTTTCGAAATGATCAGTTTTTATGTTGCTCTTAATTCTGCCGTGTTACCCAATACCAAGTGGGAAAGACGTGTTCTCGTCAAAATCAGGAATAAACAAGAGCGGGAGTAATCAGACCCATAGTGAGTCGTGCTGACGACACTGCCACTCCGACCCACAATGAGGAAAACCTAACAGCCACTCCAATTGTAATGGAGGAAGCACACTGACATTAGCACAGTTTGAAACATAGGTCGTGAGTTGCTGCAAACAAAAAAAAATTAAAATGCGATTTCATATTAACTATCTGTTACTTGATGTGGTTGAATCATTTAATTACATGGGTAGTAAGATCATGAAGGATGGATGGAGTAAATATGAAATAAAGTTTTCAAGCAACGCCTTCAATTAAAAAATGTCCCTGAAAACTATAGTCTGGAGTATCTTCTTATGAGGCTGCGAAATTTAGGCTTTTGGAACTGTGGAAAAGCTAAGTGCGTCTCACATTTCGTAAACACCAAGTAGCCAGATAAAACCAAGAGGAAAAAGATATTTGAAAGGGCAGGCGAGAGTAAAAATCTGCAAGACTTCTTTATGAAAAGTGCATCTGTTGGGGTACCTAATGAAATATGGCAGTTTCGTGAGAACAATTATTGATGGGCATGCGAACGGGAAAAGGAACAGCGGCATACCACGTTTACTACACATAGAACAAACTTTAAAGGATGCAAGAGGAAAGTGGAGAAACGGAAACAATGAAGCAATTTTGCCATTGAATCTTCGGATTTTCGCCAGAGAAGAAGAAAAGATTAAGGATAGAGATGGTAATTTCTAATTTCAAAATTTTGCAGAAAACTAATTGCCCAGCAGCTCTTAAAGATTACTGTAAGATTGGTAGAGTTCTTACGGCAGAAAAATTTAAGTTAGGCGAGGATAATAAATCTTATCTTCATAAAAGAACATAAATTAATTTACTAAAACAACGATATAAATTTCAGAAAATACATCAGCTGTAACATCTTTACTGAAAACTTTCTGAATTAAGTCGCCTGCTTACTTTGTCAGACAAAGACTGCCTCTTTAAAGCTGAAATATATTTGCAAAGCATCGCATGTTGCTGTCGGAAAATTTTTCAAGAATTTATATTCAAATGAATACACGAACGTTGCCCACGATTTCTATGTTATTTGTTACCAGTATGGAAAAGGTTCTCCCATTTAGATTAGTTCAACGGGGATATTTCTTCAGAAGATGTATCTACCGAACGATTTTGTCCCTAACATGAACATACACAGCGAATATTTGTCTGTGAGTCACGGAATTGGAAATAGTTTGAAGGATGTTCCACAAACACCATAAATCTTCCAATAATCCGTAAGTCAATGATTCCCACGAATCTCTCACGTATTTACCACTTTTCTTCGGGATATCGTAATCTAACATATAAGTCCATAGTTGTATTTCAGAGTCAATCTCCTAGCACTATACGAGGCATATTTTTAAGAAAGGAATAAAATTTTAATAACGAAACACATATGGGTAATATGTTTGGAATCATATTCTATGACCTGCATCTTTTTTTTATGGAAAAGCATTTCGGAACCCACCTAAGACAAAATTTATTGTAATTCGGTATACTGACACCATTTTGTAGAGGACGAACCTTGACACTTTCGAAAAATGCAATGACAGCCTGCAAATTATGAAACGTCTGTTTGGGCGAATTTTGTTGCCTACCGCACGCACTCAAAGACGCACGTCGTTGGTTAGTGATTAGAGCTGTAGCGAACCGTAGTATTCGTTACTGAGTAACGAGTACATCGCCTGACTCGTAGTACCGAATCGTTACTCACAAATTCATTTCGTTACTCGCATTTGTTGGATGTCAGTTTGATTCGATAAACGAACAAATACGATGCATTATGCGGGAACTGGAGCGGTTCTCCCAGCGATTAAATGAATCTGAATGAGTGAATGAATATTTTATCATCGTGTGTCGCGTATTTCTGAGAATTATGATTTGAATTCGTTTCGTTGCAAACGAAAATGTGTAAGTAAAAACATGTTGCGCGTACATTATTTCAATATAATTAATATCATTTACTGTTAAGTGTTGATGTTTTTGACGAGGTAAGTAATCTTGACAACATAAAGAGTTATTTTTCCTTTTGTTTAACATTATAATTAACAGAGTGTAACTTATAAATAGAATATTTGGATAGATAATTTGAGAAGGTTATATTTTTTTATTGGTTATATTTTTTTATTGATTATACTTTAGTGAGATTTAACATTTATGGAATGCGTTTATTCTAAAATACGATATTCTAACTTCTATTTTATTTTAAACTTACCTACTGAATAAACAATTTCTTTAAGATTTACAAAGTACGAACGAAGTCATTCCATAACCCGAACGCGACGCGACTCGATTCGATGCTTCATACTAGTGCTCGATTGTGTCTAAAGTAACGAGTAACGAAACGATACGACGGTAACGAAGTCGTCCCGTACGCGGCGCGACTGGATACAATGCTTCAGGCCAGCGCTCGATTGTAACAAAAGTAACGATTCGATAGTAACCACTACTTATTGGTTTGACATACTGGTACACAATTTCTCGTTACTTTTACAGCTGTATAACTTACAGATGGCCAGCCCGAGCGTGGTTCATTGATCACCATTGACCTTCCATAAGTAATCTCGATTATTTACGAACTTCACACTGATTTGAAGATAAATTTCCACCGGTCTCACATTTCGTGATGTGAAGAATCTTATAACTAATACTGTCAGTCTCCCGCTCGTCTTAATCATTTCTATCACTTAATAGAAGGTGAACACTGCCCGCAGGGATACAGCCGTACCTATTTGTGAACAAAGGATGCCGAAAACGAGTGCACATCCACAAAGTTTCTTGACTGTGGGATTTAAAAAGATATCAACAATCGGTACTTACTAAAAAAAATAAGCCCCGTACGATTTAAACCAGGGTTGGCCAATCCAAATGATCTTGCGGACCACTTTGTAAATGCATCTAACTCCGCGGGCCGCATATTAAATTATATAATCTCGTATTAGATTTAGATTAAGTCACTTAAAAGTCAAACATAGAACATGTTATATTACATGTTCCAAGATGCGAGTGCATCATGAGTTCACAGAATATAATTTAATTATCCTGCGAACTCATAATTATAAGTTCATAAATAAAACAGGCAATATCTGTCATATATTCGAAAGTATATTATTTTAAATTCAAATTTAATTTTCCTTTTAATTTCGACAGTTAATTTTTTAATATATGGATGTAAAATAATGTATTTTTTCAATACATTGGTTTTCACTACTTTGGCCATTATAAAATAAAAATATTTTGTAAAAGTGTGATGAATCTCGGGGGCCAGAAAAATGTTCAAAGCGGGCCGCGGGTTGGCCACCCCTGATTTAAACATACATCACTGCCAATAAAACGTCAATGTAGCGATCTATTGTGGTGTGACAGTGTCACCCACAATGAATATAATTAAATTATTATTAATTATATTCATAATTCCTTTTTTATTATATTCAAATTTATTAATTATTTAGTCTTGCAACGTGTAATTAATTGTAAATAATGAGGGTTGTCTGGATAGGTTAAATGTATGTTTAAAACCAGGGCGTCCAAAGGTATATTTTATTGTAAATCAATTTTTCTGTAAACGCATGGCTCAGAAGGGCTGAATATCGAAGGCTAGAAACTGCCATTTCGGCGGTTGAGAGAGGAACAATGGAGCAGGCGAGGCGACTCGATGGCGCCGGGACAGCCCGGCTTGAGTCCCGTTCGAAATCGGGCGGTGACCTACCCCCTACCCCGCTACTACCCCGAAGGCCACGTAGGAAACGCGCGAAGGAGGCGGCGAATGCGACGCATGATATTAAACACGTGACGACGGAAATGTGTAGATAGCCAATCCTGAACACTTATTGGGGTCTACAATACTAATTCCGTGGAGTTCTTTTACATGTGGCGAGCAACTAGCCGAGGAAGAAGAAGGAGCCATTTTGAGAGATCACTTCTGTCCAAGACGAGCTGATGAACGGACGTGACTTGGGTCCAAGACGAGCTGGTGAATAGACGTGTCAGCCCGGCACGCTCTCTGATGATCATTGTGGTTGATCATTTCTTGCTTTGAAAAAGCGAGATGTCGAGTGGCATGCTTGCCATTATTTGGAAGTTATGCTAATAACGCGGGCGTAGCCGCTTATTTAGCTTCCATTGCTGCAGTGGCATTGTGTTTGTCGCTCACCATCACGGCGATGATTCTATGGTAATGTACCAGAAACGACGGTCACTATTCAGTGGATTTTAACAGACTTATGTGCCCTTAAGCGACGCCTGGGTTAAGACTCTGCTCCCGCCACTTAAATTCTGAGCTAGCTGAATTTATATTTCGATTCAATTTTTTTTAAGCATCCTGCTGTTTGTTAATCCAATTTTGATGCTTTTCATTCACTTTATACGGCGCCTCCTGGGATTTTCCTTTGTACAGTAAATTGTTAGCTTCAATTTTATGGCCTGTGTTGCCATGTTATTTTAATGTTAACTTTGCTGTTTTTATTACTTGTTTGAGATATTTCATTCAGTTTTGTTTGCTTACTCCGGCGAATTGTAAACGTCGGGTATTGTTTGTTTTTGCTGATCTAATTGTGTTTAACGTAACGTTAATTACTACCCGACCTTGTAAGGCCATAAGACTCAATAAATGAGGTTTTATTTTGTGTCTGAAATTCATGGTTCTAGTTAGTAACCTATTAGATCCCCTTATAGCATCATTATTATATGTATTTTTCAATTTTCAGGGATTATTTTAGAATTAATAATAATTCCCCCCTCCCTTTTTTTGGCAACTCACGTTTTTCTTAACGGTAGCCAACAAATGGTCATAATACACTATTGAAAAGTGTGAGGACTATATAAGGTATATATATACTTTGAGAGTACCTATAGAAAGGTAAAAATAACCAATACATTTTTCTTGAATACATTTTATGATGATTGCTATGGGAACAATTTGCTACATTTCATTAAAAACCATACACGATATTTTTAGGTACGACGATCTTTTGAATTTTTCTTAAACAATTTTGCAACGTATTAGGAGAAAGTATGCCGTATGTTAATCCATCTATCACTGCGTAGTTTACGTTCAAATCCGCCTGTTACTTTTTTCTTGATGCACGGATAAGCAAAAAATCCTAAATTTATGATTTTAATCCCCGGTGTTCATTTGGGTAAAAGGTATCTTGTATATTAGCAGATGACATTTTTTGATTCACTAGTTCGCAGAGAGACAAAATTCCGAAAATTTATAACTTTAGATAATTTAACATTTGAAACTATAATATATCCCAAATTTTAAAAGATGAAATAAGCTGTTTGAATTTGCAGTTTCGATAAAAATAAAAAGGTTTTGATTGACTTGCGTACATACCCACAGAAAGGCAGATAGACTAGACAGACAAAAATTCAAAACTTTACGGTTTTGATTTACTGTCGTCAGTAACGTACGTTGTAATTACTTTTTTAAATAAATTTCTTGAAAAGGCACGACTTTTCTTCAATTTTAGTATTTTTAGAGTAATAGTTGCATATGTGGACATAAAATTATTAGAGCATTCATACCGTTCGTATGAAACCGATCACTAATGATGAATTCCAAAACCAAGAAAATAAGGTGAAAGCATTAGACATGCTGTCAGTAAACTAGGAAAGTGTAGTAAATACCCGGAAATCACAATTTTGGAAATATTTGGTATATATAGACCGTTATTACGACGTTATTTCCCAAGACAGTAGAATATACCACTTAATATGCTTTAAAAAAAGTCGACAAACCTGAAGCTCGCAGATCATCACATCACGTGTTATAGGACGATCTTTATCAGCATATTTTCGCTGGCATTTCCAAAACTCTGATTCCGAAGCGTCCGATTCGAGTGTTCATCACTGCAGACTAAATACTTCAAACAAGAAATAATATAATAGCATAAACATAAGTTCTAACATCTGCGGAATCCTTTGCTCCTGCAGAAAATCTTTGTATTGAAAATTAGGTTCTCAGACCCTATTTCACTTACAATTTCATCATTAGTGGGGGATAAATATTAATTTAAATTTTACTAAAGCATTTTTAATTGGGTTATAATATTTTTCAAACTTTCAATGTCAATACAACCTCGATAAAATGCTAGTTACGGTAAAACCAAAGATAATTATTGTCGAGATGCAAAATGTTAACAAGGTCACCTTTTATTATACAGCAGTGTACAGTTTTCTTTTGTCTCGGGAATTGTTGGTCTTTCTTTGCCTGCGCCTAGAAGGGACGACGCGATAATGTGGATAATAAATTCAGCAAGCGGTGACGAGTGGATGAAGAAACTGCAAATCGTAGTACTCTCAGTTTTTCAAAAATTAAAACCAAATATTTGAAAGCATTAAGTGTTTTGAAAAATGAGTCGTGTGAAAAAAAAAAAAAAAATGGCATTATATTAAGAAAAACTGAACAGGCACGTAGGCATCGAGTGGACCAGTCATGACAGTCGCGCTAAGGAGTTTACTTCGCACTGCAACAAAATAAAATATTTTTCTTAAAATAAAATACTCTCACCTACATTGTATCTGTTTTCCTTTCAGCATGTTGATTTTCTTAAACGATATGAATAGTGTACTAAACATTTTCCCTTTGAGGAGTATATTAAGACTTTTCTGCTTGATTTCGCTTACTTACAAATTAATTTTTTTCATGGGACTCCTCTTTGTGGAAGAAATTTTGTTAGCAATGGATTACCCGAGAGGATTTTATTCAGTGCCCTTATTGCCAGAGAATTTGATATGGAGACGATCATGCATATCTGCTTATACTTATGAATTCCTGTTTTGAGTATAATGGTATCAAATCAAAAGTCAAACTTAATCCTAAAAGTAATGCATGATCCTTCGGTTGAAGTCCATGATTATAATGAATTATTGTATTTAACCAAAGTATAAATTCAATGCAGAATGTGTTTTTTTTTTTTAAATAAATTACGAAATCATACACGTTTTTAAGCTGAATATATACTTTTAGCTGACCTTCGTGACATAATATTTTCTTTAAAGAGTACATAGGTAAATATATGTTTGGGTTAAGATCTGAATTATAAAAAAAAAAAAAACAGAAATTTTCATTGAAAGAATCTTTGTTTAATCATGTTTCAGGACTGAAGTACGTATTTCAGTATTCCTCGTACTTCGAGTTATAACTTTAAGGTTTCATGCTGACGTGAGTAGTGTTGGTAAATTTCAGACAGAATGTACAGCGCTTTAAGCAGGAACATAGACATTACTGGATTAAAAATATTATAAGTTATTGCTGCGTGACTATATACGAAACGTCAATCAGCTACACAACGCAGAACTTACATTCAACATACAGAACTATCAATTTGTCCGAAGCCTCTATTGAAAGAGGTAACGTGTTTGCATAGTGACAAGAACGAAGCACCGAGCGTGGTGGGTGAGCGGTAACGCTTTGGCCTGGTATTCTGAAGGAGGCGGGTTCGAATCCCCGTCCGGCCATCCAGACTCCGGATTTAGATGATTTCCTGATATCATTCTAAGTGATTACGGGATGACAAGGCCATGGAAGAGTTCCTTCCCGTCTTCCGCCGCTAACGACATTGACGTCGATGAATCATAAAGCATGAAGCATAAATAAATAAAATTAGATAATAGGTGGCAGTGGAATGTTTCTATACCGTGCCACCAGTATGTATTGTACCTCTATGTCCATATCTACAAATTCAAATAATAGGAGAAATTAACACCACCGTCAGATTTCTCGACTATTGGTTGGGTCTGAAAATAGCTTGTAGATGGTAGTACTACCCAGCACCGGTGATATTAGACAATGTTTAGCCGTTCTGGTAATCTTTCTCCGTCATTATTATTGTAGTGTTGCTGGTGGAAAATTCCCGTGACCTGTATTATTAGATCCGGTTCCGCCTCGCTTGCCACTTACTCATCGTGTCTTCGTCTGAAACCATTACTCAACAATCTCCGCTCTAAATGCGACCGTTGAAGTGTCGTCCCAGTTCCCGCGAGAATATAAACTGCTTCGAGAGGCCCTGCCAAATGCTGCCGGCATCCGCCACGCTGTTCGCGCCGTGTCGAGCATTCACTCCGTCCACAGTGCTAGCAGGAAGCGTGGCTCGAGGAGCTAGTGTGTAATCACCGAGCGTAGCGCAGGCCATTCTGATCGAGGTGGCTTGATGGAGAGCTGCCCCACTTACGCCGGACATCATTACGTAATTAGCTGTTCTGATGGGAGTCGGGCCATCAACGAAATGGATTCACTGTTTACGCCCATTCCATGCGGCGCATTGTAAGTGCAGCAGTAAACCTCCACCACTGTGAAATGACCAAACTGCCGCTTACTGAAACAATTCAGCCTCAGAACAACGCCCAGCCTGCTGTGTGGATACAAACTTGATGCTCTGTAGGTTGTAAGGGCGAGGGATAGGTTTGTGGTCTGCGAATCCAGGTTTCGTTTTTTCGAAATCACACAGCTTAGTGCGCGCATATTCCTTGATTTAGACCACACACGATTTAACCCTGTTTCACACGAATCAGCACTGTTTTTCCACGTCTTTTATCCAATATTTGCAGGGGTTGGACTTAAATCATACTAAAAAAATCAAGTACCACTTATTTCACAGCAAAAGACGTAGGACGTTTAACAAGAGTTCGTTTCAGATTTTAATAATTTACATTACTTTAATGCACACTAGAACTTAAGTTTCGTATATTTTTGTCTAATTTTCGGAAAACTATAATAATAAAAAATATAATAAAGTTGCAGGGTTAATATAACAACTGAATGGTTTCACATAGCAAAAATATGTATACACATTTCAATGAAGCAAATTAAATGATTTTTACTGAAAAAAAGTGTGTACATATTCCTATTTTTAGAGCGTGGACTATTCCTCTCATTTAAAAATTCGCGCCAAAACTAGAATCCTAAATGTTACTCATTAGATCAAATAAAAGCATATATTCCACACTGGAAATTTCCATAGACGTTTTCATCCCTGAATATCTTTTTCCGCTCTATACTTTTGCGTTTATAGGTACTTCCGTCAAAAATAAAATATCACTAAATTATTCAAATCAAACGAGATACAATGATTTCTCTAGTACCAGCGTCGTAAGTCGATTCTTAGGAACCAAGTGAGTGTCTCAACAGTTATTCTCAATTATTTCGAAGGAATACTAATTAAGGTAAGTTTTTTTAGAACATATATTTTTCAGATTTTTTATTATTCTACAAATTTTGACATGAATTTGGAGAATGATTGCGTTTTTACGTTTTAGTAAGGAAAGATAATTTTTATCCCTTTCTGCGAGAAAGAGCTATCTAATATTATAATATGCAACTGTAGGTCATCTATCACGTCATCTGTCATGCCATGACGTCACTATGGCGTTGCGCAATGGCGTTACGTTTTACGTCATTATTCTCGGTAATGGACATTATTTAATAAAATTTGCAAGCATCCGCGAATAAATTAACTGACAGAACACTGAAATAAAAGCATGTATTGCGTTTAAATTGACATATCAATCATTAGATGCTTATATTTACGTACTATACTTGTATTTACGTACCATATATATATATATATATATATATATATATATATATATATATATATACAAACCAATTGGTTCCAGGAAACAGAAGAGAATTTGGATCATGCAGGGATCAGCAAGGAAATGAAACGGAAAAGGGGACAATTCAGGAACAGAATTGTGAACACAAAATTTAAAATACAGAAGAAAACAGGAACAAAATGGACTGAACGAAGGAAACAGGAACACAGTGAACGTATGAAGATGTTTTGGGAGGAGAATAGGAAGAAGACAATAACTGAATAATCATGAATAATTTGAGTTTAAACACTGTCCTCAAGGGCAATAATGATTAATAATAATATATAATTTCTACCAAAGACGTGTTTGTCCCTATGTATCACTTTTTAGCCAAAAGTATCCATCGCAGATCAATGATGTTTGTGTGTGGTAGTAGCATACATTCACCGAACGTGCACAACGTTGGCCGAAATTCAGTAACTGTGGGGGTTATGGGAGATACGGTGGTTGAAAGTGGTCGATCAACGATAATTTCGTATTTTGAGCAAAGGCATACGTGTCCGTATATTTCACTTTGCTGCCACAACCATATAGCGCAGACCACTGGTGTTTGTGTGTGCTAGTGGCCTCGAGTCTCCCATCATGCACTATGGTGGTTAGATGTCGGTAGCTATGGTGGTGTTGTTGAAAGTGGTCGACGTTGGGAATTATCCTATTTCTGCCAAAGACGTGTGTGATCCTATATTTCACATTTCATCCAGAACCACAAAGAGCAGACCAATGGCGTTTGTTTGTGGCAGTAGCCTGGAGTCTCACATCGTGCACTACGATGATTGCATGTCGGTTGCTGTGGAGGTGTGGTAGACATGGTGGTTGAATATTGTGGGCCTGATATAGAAATATACATGTGTGTCGCTATATTTCACTCCACAGCCATTACTACCAAGCGCAGTCCACTGGTGATTGAGTGTGATATTAATCTGAAGTCTCCCAGCGTGTACCATGTTGGTGTCATGTCCGCAGCTGTGAGGTGTAGGAGATATTGTGCTTGAAACTGGTCGATCAAGGACATTTTTATATTTTGACGAAAGACATGTGTGCCCGTATATTTCATTTTGATGGTACAGCTACATAGCGCAGATCATTGATGTTTGTGTGTGGTATTAGCCTAGAATGTCCCATCGTGCGCTATGATGGTTACATGTTGGTAGCTGTCAATCAAAATTCTTAACAATGATGAATGAATTCGTTGGCACCAGCTAGTAGTCTTATGATATATAGAAATATTCCTTAATTTCTTTGTTCATAGATATCTATAATATAAAAATGAATCGCAAAATGTGTTGGTAAGCGCATAACTCAACAACGTCTGGACCAATTTGGCCAATTTTTTTTTAAAATGTTCGTTGGAGTTCAAGGATGGTTTTTACGGCGAGAAAAATTCGAATAATTGCCGGAAAATCCCTTAAAACAGCCCTTTTCTTTTTCCAACCCTTAAAACAGCCCTTTTCTTTTACCCATATAAACATTTCCTATACCATTTATCAGATTGCAATGAAACTTTGGAGAGTTTTCGAGTGTGCGTCTGCAAAGGTTCCTGTGAAAAAAAATTTCCAAAAAGTCAGCCCTATTCCCCATAACACCCCATAATTTAGCCAAACCACATTTTTTATTCGATTTACGAGATAGGAATTTGTACACTTATACTTTAAAACAAACAGAAAAATACTGCCAACATATGATTTCCGAATATTCATCCCCTCTCCCCCTTTCCACCCCCATTACGTTTTTACCCCATAATTTAGGCAAAACCACATTTTTTATTCGATTTAGATAGGAATTTGTACACTTATACTTTAAAACAAAAAGAAAAATACTGCCAACATATGATTTCCGAATATTCATCTCCTCTCCCCCTTTCCACCCCATTACGTTTTTACCCCATAATTTAGGCAAACCACATTTTTTATTCGATTTAGATAGGAATTTGTACACTTATACTTTAAAAACAAAAAGAAAAATACTGCCAACATATGATTTCCGAATATTCATCCCCTCTCCCCCTTTCCACCCCCATTACGTTTTTACCCCATAATTTAGGCAAACCACATTTTTATCCGATTTAGATAAGAATTTGTACACTTATACTTTAAAACAAACAGAAAAATACTGCCTACGTATGGTTTCCGAATATTCATCCCCTCTCCCCCTTTCCAACCCCATTACATTTTTACCCCATAATTTAGGCAAAACCACATTTTTTATTCGATTTAGATAGGAATTTGTACACTTATACTTTAAAACAAACAGAAAAATACTGCCAACATATGATTTCCGAATATTCATCCCCTCTCCCCCTTTCCACCACCATTACGTTTTTACCCCTTAATTTAGGCAAACCATATTTTTATCCGATTTAGATAATAATTTGTACACTTATACTTTAAAACAAACAGAAAAATACTGCCTACGTATGGTTTCCGAATATTCATTCCCTCTCCCCCTTTCCAACCCCATTACGTTTTTACCCCATAATTTAGGCAAAACCACATTTTCTATTCGATTTAGATAGGAATTTGTACACTTATACTTTAAAACAAACAGAAAAATACTGCCAACATATGATTTCCGAATATTCATCTCCTCTCCCCCTTTACACCCCCATTACGTTTTTACCCCATAATTTAGGCAAACCAAATCTTTTATCCGATTTAGATAAGAATTTGTACACTTATACTTTAAAACAAACAGAAAAATACTGCCTACGTATGGTTTCCGAATATTCATCCCCTCTCCCCCTTTCCAACCCCATTACGTTTTCACCCCATAATTTAGGCAAACCTCATTTTTTATCCGATTTAGATAAGAATTTGTACACGTATACTTTAAAAAAGAGAGAGATATACTGTACACATTAATTTCACAAAAACCCAATTCCTCTCCTCTCTTTCCACCACCTTAATTACACCCTCTGTCTGTCTATCTGTTTGTCCTCTATGCGCTCCTAAACCGTTCGTCGGATTATGGTGAAACTTTGGTGAGTTGTCGAGTGCGCATCCAGGGTGGTTCCTAAGAAATAAAATTTCCAAAAAACCACCTCCTCTTCCCCATTACACCCCATAACTTAACGAAACCTACGGATTTTATCCGATTTGTACGGAAATTTGCGTACATATACTTTAAAATAAACAGAAAAAACACTGTCTACATTTGGATTCCAAAAACGCACCCCGTTTCCCCCTTCCCGCCCCTTAATTTTTACACAAACCTACACTTTTTATCAGATTTCGATGGAACTTTGCACGCATATACTATTAATAAAATAGAAAAATGCTGTAGACATTAATTTTACAAAAACACAATCCCTCTCACCATTTCTACCCCAAAAACCACCCCCTCTTCCCCTTGCATCCCATAATTTAAAAAATACCCAGAGATTTTATCTGATTTTGATGGAAATTGGCACACAGAAAAACACTATAGACATTATTTTTACCAAAACCTAATCCCTCTCCCCTTTTCCACCCAAAAACCACCTCCTCTTCTCTCCTACTCCCCATAAATTAAGAAAACCTACAGATTTTAACCAATTCTTTAAAACAAATTGAAAAATATTGCTTACGTAGGGTTTCCAAAAACGCCATCCCTCATACCCGTTCACATCCCCCTAAGTTAAACAAATACACAGATTTTATCCTATTTCTATAGAAATTTGCACACGTATACTTTAAAACAAACAGGAAAATACTATCTACATGTGGATTCCAAAAAGGCAACCCCTTCGTCCCCTTTACATCCCCTTAATTTTTTGCCACTGTGTCATATATAAAGGTACAGTTTTTACTCGATTTTGAAGGAATTTTAACACAGGTATACTTTAAAACAAGCAGAAAAATACTATGTAAATTTGGTTAGCCTAATCTCACCCCTCTTCCCTTTTACCCCCTCCCTTCTTAATTTCCAATTATATTTATCAAAACCCACAAATTTTTATCCGATTATGATGAGACTCTGTTGAGTTGTAGAGAGTACGGCTGGGAAGGTTCCTGATTTTTTTTAAAAAAGAAACACCCTCCACCCCTTAATTTAAACAAACCCATAGAATTAATCAGATTTCCACCAAAATTTGCAACATATGGTATCCAAAATTGCAACCCCTTTTCCCCTTTAAACCCCCTTAATTTTTGCCAGTATACCTTATATAAAGCCAGTTTTTTCCAACTTTTTAAGGAACTTTGCACACATATACTTTAAAATAAACTGAAAAATACTGTCTACATTTGGTATGCCTAAACCAAGTCAAGCAATAGCGAAGCATTGCCGGGTCAGCTAGTTTAAGATAAAAGCTTTAAGATTCGAGGATCAATGTTAGCGAAAGTTTTGATTAGATTGTTACTTAGCATGGGTCAGAATTACAACTGGCATTTGACGTTACAGCAGATGGAATAAAAAATTTAGTTAAAAAAAATATTTAAAAAATATTTAAACTGTATCCTATTATTGAAATTATTAAATCGTTTGAACGGAAATAGTTTCACACTGATCGCGATCTGTGCATCCTACATTACAATTAAAACAAATATTACGTGACATAATGTAAGTTTATAAGATTTAATTTAATTCCCGTTGCTTTCACTGGGCAATATTATTGAGGCTATTATTTCAGAAACATGTAACTGTATCATATTTTTCAGATTCTTTGTAATTTTTTTTTACAAATTTTGACATGAATTTGTAGAATTATTGGGATTTTTTCATTCTTGTTGAGGAAAGATAATTTTTATCCCTTCATGTGATAAAGATATATACTTTTAATAAGACTATTACCAGGAAAAGTCTGTAAATTTGAGATATTTGTTTACAAAAATGAGTTCGAGGTACCATTAATAAGCTGGAGGTATGAAATCAACCGTTTGTTTTTAAACGTTTCTGTCTGCATGTTGATATGAACAGCATTCGTGCAATAACTACTGATCCCGTTTTAACGGGGTTTCGTTTAATGAAGAGACCAGTGTCTCGCGGGTAAAATGTGGTATGTTTCATTTTGACGTAGAAAAAACTGAGAAATTAAAAAAAAAACTATTGTTAGTTTTCCGTTGAATGTGATTCACTTAAAAATTGCTGGTCGGAGTTTGATGAGGTATCATTAACTGTACAACCCTGGAAAACGGGACAAGTTTCATATTCATGTGATAACGAATAAATGTATAATTGGTGTCAATTTTCCGTTGAACGCGATTCATTATAGTTGTCGAATTTTTATGGGTTTCGATTAACGTACAGCCCACAGTCGCTCGGATAAAATAGGGCATGTTTCATTCAGATATTATGCCGATAAACTGAGAAATTTACTAAATTAGAATCATTTCAATTTTTTTTAAAAACTGAAGGTTAATGGCATGTCATTGCAACTGAATTTTTTTTTGTCTATTTCCAGAGCATCATCAGTGACATCTAAGTGGAATTTATACATTTTGTTAGTAACATTGCATTTAAAAACAATATAAAGTGCAGTTTAAATTAATTTTACTTACATATGACTTTTTATTTCATGCTCTCTTCCAAGATACATAACACAACATTAAACTGCACTGAACAGACTACACAATATCACTAATAAATTTACTATTATCGAGTTCAAAACATGTGAGTTTAAACACCCTGTTTTTCACAAGTTCATAGAGTGTGTTTGTTTATGTTCTGGGTTTCATTGTGTTTAGAGTTCCTTTGTTTTTATAGTACACTTTGTGTTATCTTTAATGGTAGACGGGAATTTGAAAAGTTTTTTTGTGAATATTTACTTGAAGGAAAACAGATAATAAATGACTACATAAACTTGACTAACTAAATGCTATATGCGATATTAAAAACAAAATAAATATTCACAAAAAAACAACCATTTGAAATCCTCGCTTACCATCAAAGACAACGCAATGTATATTATAAAAACAAAATTCTAAACACAGTAAAACCCAAAACATAAACAAACACAAAATCTATGGACTTGGAAAAAACATGGCGTGGTGTTTAAACTCACATGTTTTGAAGTCGGTAGTAATAGTAAATTTAAGAGTGATACTGTTTAGTCTGGTTAGTGCAGTGTAGTGTTGTTTATCTTGGAAAGATTTCACAATGATTCTTGTTAAAACCACACGGGGAATCAAACCCTGACTACGCGAGCATGAAATAAAAAGTCACATGTAAGTAAAATTAATTTCAACTACATTTTATGTTGTTTTCAAATGGAATGAAAATATCGAAATGTATAAATACCACACAGATGCAGATGTCGCTGATGATGCTCTGGGAATAGAGTGAAACGCGGACGACACAAAAAATAAAATAAAATTCAACTACATTGGCGTGTCATTAACTTTTATAAAAAATATTGGTTAACTTTTAATTGAGGAATAATTGAGGAAATGGCCCACAATATCCAGTCGTTAGCATCATTTTTGATTGCGCGTGATAAAAAAAAAAAAAAAAAAAAAAAAAAAAAAAAAAAAAAAAAAAAAAAAAAAAAAACCGTGAGAGAGAGACCTAGTTGACGCGATTTACTTAAAAACTACTGGTCGATTTTTGGTGGGGTTTCGATTAATTTATAATCCGTATGCAATATAGGAAAGCTGAGAAATTTAAGTTTTTTTTAGCATGATTCATCCAAAAACTATTGGCCAGATTTTTATGAAGTTCTGATTAATGTACATCCTAACGGATTGAAATAAAAATGTTCATTTAATGCTAAGTTACTGCCCACAGTGGTTATTTCAGCGTCCGACCAGTATTGTATTATTCCGAGGAGTGTAGTACAGATCATAATAGTTCTATTGCAAAAATAAGTTGCTTTCAGAGATCTACAGGGGACGCGGATCGTAATGTTCTTGATCATTTTTGTTTAAGGGGTTGGTGTACTGTTATCAATCCACACGAACCGATTCGGGCATTGCTGTAGTTACACAGTACGTTTCATACGAAACGACAAAATTATCACTTGACAGCCAAAATTTAATGTTTCGTATCGTAAAAAGTTTCTGGTGCATGCGAAAAGAAAAATTAATTCATGTTTATATTTTAATGTTCGGTAAAATGTATGAAAATTATTGAAACCGTAGTCGACGAAATCACTTCTGTAGTTTACATGTAAGTATGATTAACTTATTTCTGGTGTGTGGGGTAGCTGCTCCAAGTTTTGATTCTCTGAAGAAACCCAAAAACCTTAATATTTTAATAAAACTTCTTTTATGCAGCCGGATCGTGTCGACAGCTGTCTCTGTTGTCTTCGTCAGGTGTGAGATAGCTTCCGGATATTATAGGCTAGCTGTGTCTGCCTACACACACTAAACCTTTTATTTCAACCCATGTGTAACATATATTTTATACAGTTTTTGTGTTGGTATTTACAATTTTTATGTCGTACAAATTAAAATGATGAAGCGGTTATCCTCAGAAATTTGAAGAAGCGAATTCAGAAAATTTTGTTTTATTTTCTACTCGTGAGAAACATTTTTCAGTCTGTCTGGTTCTAAGTAGTGTTTATATATTAAATAAATAATTGTTTGCTTTCCCTGTCCAGCATTTCTTTTTGTGTCGATAAATAAATAATGCCAACCTAAGATTTCAGTCTAGTAGGATATGACATACAACAAAATTAGTAAAATCGGTGGAGACCATTGGAAAACTTTTCTTGTGAAATATATTTGCAAGCATATTCTAGGAGTGTATTGTATTGCGTTGTTACTAATCTCAAATTTTAATCGCGTTACTTAAAAAAAAAAATAATAAACAATAACTGGGGAATAAGTCGTTTATCAAGGGCGCGTTCGTTTTTTGTGTGTGAGGTAAGCTTTTCCAGGAAGCTTTCTTCAGACGAACACACAGAGAACCCAATTAGCTAAAAGTATGTTTGCCGTCCGCAGGTGACGGCAACAATCACTTACCTTCATTCAGCTTTCCGAATAGAGACAGAATGAAAGGAAAGACGTTTCCAAACGTGATGAAGCAGGAGTCACAAGTCGATCGTGGGAGACAGGTCGATATTTGGATTTCCGGTCGATCTGGCTCCATTTTATCAAGACACAGGTGTATGTTTTTAAGAAAGGCGTGGATAGAAACTGTATTGGATTTGAGAACTTACGCATCAAGCACAACTGAAAAGTAATTTTTATCAATTTTTTCTCTGATACGTCATATTTAGAGAAAGCTTCGAATGATTTTACTTCATTTTTAATCTGGATTTTTCTTTTCTCCAGCCGGTTTAAGTTACGAATGAGTCACAGATTTTTTTTTTTTTATGGCTTCACGCATCTTTGAGATATTGAGGTCATTAGAGTCTGGAAAGGACTGTGGGCATGGAGTGGGAAGAAATTCGGCAATGGCTTCTTGTTTCTTGAAGGAACCATTCACCTATAGTGATTTCGGGAAACCATGGAAGGCCGGACTGGGATTCGAACCCACAACTTCCTTAATTGGAGGCCAGAGCGTTACCGCTCACCCTCCACGGTAGATATGGAAATCCCATGAAGTCTTAAGGGTGTGCAGCTTCAACCCCCCCCCCCCCCCCTGCTTTAATGCAGATGGGGGATAGTTGATTCTAATGGGAGAGAGATGGCGATTCGTGTAACTAGTATGCTGTATGACAGGTGTATCTTTGGCATTTTAAAAGAGTTGGAGGATGGAGATTGTAGCAGCATTCTCATAGGTGACTGCGTGAAACCACCTCGGCCTGGTTACTACCGCCACTAGTGGGCGTTTCTGCTCTTCTGGTGGGCGGTAGCGGTCTTGTGCGATACTCAACACTTTTTTTTTTTAAATTTAATCGATTTTTAAATAAATTGTCAAGAGATTTGATGATATCTGTATGCAGCTTCAACAGCTAATAAAACATTTACGGGATGCGAAAGAATTGTGTCATTTATTGACAAACTTGAACCTTACGTTATAATCTATTGAAAATGAATTTAATCAGTTTTCTGCATTTTTATTTAAATTGTACATGGAAAAATTACTTGAAGGTATTACGAAATTAAAGGTATATGCCAGGATGAAAAATCCTTTTACCACAAAAATTTAATAGGCTGATCAAAGTTTCTAAGAAAAACTGTTAGAAATTAGATATGATGAAGCACGTGAATACAAATTCGATAAGAAAACCTGTGGCATTTTTAAAATATGCTTGTTTTATATCTAAATTTGTGGAAAATGATATTCAGTTTATTGATACGTTTCCCTATCTCGTACCTCGTGTTATCAGGTTTTATTGTTGTTAATCATATTATGGCCAATAAAAAGAAACATCCTGAACATTTCCGAAAGAAGAGACCTTCGTTTGTTCCTTACAAAAGAATTGAGTCAGTCATCTAGTATTTAGTTTTGTAGCATCAGCGCAGCGTTTAAGGGTAATTAAATGTAATTTCCCCAGACTTCATGCTTCCATGAACGCAAAGTATAAATTAAATAAAAAAATAAAAAGATTTAACTGCAATGAATCTTTTTATACAGGTTTATTCTGCTAAATGTAGTGAAGGTCCGACATAAAGTGTTTGGTAAGTAATTATTATTATTTGCTTTAACTTGCTGTAGTCTTATATAATTTATAAAGTAAAGTTACTTCTCTACTGTGGAAGTGGTGGTTGGTTAGAAAATTTTAGAGATGCAAAAGTTGGCGGTCGGTAAAAATGGTTGTCTACCACTGCTGTAAACGGTGCGCATCGCCCGGGATTTGAAGTAGGGTCCGTTGTACAGTACTACCTCCCCGAGTCAGTGATACGGCACCTTAACGCTCGCAGGTTTAATTGCGATAATGATCTATTAATATAATAAGCAAGCTGTCACGTATGAGGTCACCTGTCACGGCATGACGTCAATCTATGACGTCGCGCTTTGCGTCATTATTTTTGGTAACTAACGTTATTTAATAACATTTCCAGGCATCCGTGAATAAATTAACTGACAGAACACTGAAATAAAAGTATTTATTGCGTTAAAATCGACATATCAATCATTAGATGCTTATATTTACGTAATATTCTTTTGATTACAAGTATTCCTTAAATTCTTTGTCGATAGATATATAAGATAAAAGCTTTGTATTTCTTGCATCAATGTAGCGAACGTTTTGGTTAGATTGTTACTTAGCATGAGTCAGAATTACAACTTGCATTTGACGTTACGGCAGTGGGCGTAAATAATTTTTTTTTTCAAATTAATTAAACTTTGTCGTGCTGTTGAAATTATTAATTCGTTTAAACGGAAATAGTTCCACACTAATTGCGATCTGTGCATATTACACTACACTTAAAAAAAATATAATCGGGGTAATAATGTAATTTTATAAGATTTATTTTAATTTCCTTTGCTTTCACTGTGTAATATTACTGAACCTATAATTTCAGCAACTGTGTCAGCCATTCAAACGTTTTAATATCAGTCTGAATCACGGATAACAAAAAAGAAATGTGTAAAAACACTAAGATTTTTTATCAAATTTATATCGCTATGCATTATTGCCACAAAATGCGATACTGTTCATGTATTAATATGCGTGAGATTGAAGTATTGTTCTTCTGGCGGCAAGTTTATCGTATTACGTCGTTAGGTTGAAATGAAACCTGGACCCGGGAGGAAACGGAATCCTTTTGCTACAGCGCAAAGCACGAGGAGTTACATTGAATTTTATTTTATAACAATTCTATTTAGTTAAGAAATGGCTAAGACGTGAATTATCAGAGCACTGAAAGAAAAGTATGTATTTCGTTTAAATTGGCATATTAAATATCAGTATTTTTTACTTAAATCATTACATGGTTTGAACGAAAGAAGTTCCAAATTGATTGCGATATATGTGGCCTAAACCACAATTAAATATTACGCACCATAGCTTAAGTTGTTAAGATTTATTTTTAGCATGCTTCGTTCTCACTGGGGTCATTATTTCAGCCGATGTAAGCTGTCTCAGCCTTCATTACCGGTATTAAGAAAGAAAAGTGTCATAACCTGTGAAGATTTGGGATCAAGTTTATTTCGCGATGTATAATGACACTGATATGCGATACAGGGATTGTATTAATCCGCGCGTGATTAAGCTTTGCTTTTCTATCAGCAATATTAGCGGAGATTGTGGTTAGGCTGAAATGCAGCCTGGACCAAGTTGACAACTGTAGCTTTTTGCTACAACACAAGGAACGATAAATTACAATGAGCTTTATTTTATAACAATTCTATTTAATTAAGCAATGCAGAGAAATAAATTACCATAACACTCAGTTAAACCCGTCATTTTTGACGGGCTTTGGGGTTTGTATTTAAATAATACGAAACTGGAGAAACTGTGTACATTTACTGCAGGCTTAATTTTGGATGGGACGTTAATAATAACAACTGCATGGGTTATTAAAATATTTCATTTGAATGCCTCCGTACACGTAATTACAATATAAGAAGAATACTGCAATTGTAATATCTGAAATAAGAAGAAATCTGATTCCTCTGCGGTGAATACGGCGAGCATATTTACACTCACGAGGCAGGGTGTGTTGTCTAGATAAGTTCTGTAATGTAACAGTGTTCCAAATACACTGCTCTACCTCAAGAACCGAGTAACAGAACACATTCGGGTGCCGTTGTATAGAGTAATGGTCCGCAACCGGTGTGCCACTACAAAATGAAAGGTGTGCCGTGAAATTTTATCTATTGTAAGGAATTAACTGTCGAGTTTTTTTACTAGTCATTTTAGTCCAGTTTCTGTGTTTCGTTAGCCGCGAATTGTTACATATTGTCCTATTCTAGAAAGTTAAATGTTAATTACTTACAGTTGTTAATTTTATTTGCCGCGATGGCTGATGGATAATTGTGCCGCGAGTCGAAAAAGACTGCGGGCCACTGGTATAGGGGACAATGTCACATCATTTTCAAGAATAACTTCCGCATTTCAGATGACTTCATAGCAAAACGTCTCTGCTAGGGGCTATCCAGCGCACGCCAAGCGTCTGTTTCAGCTTCGAACGCGTTACTGATTGTCGTTTAGTTGTTTTTGAATAATAAACGTTGTGAATCAGACTATTAGCTATAAAATATCTCGTGACGCTGCCAAATTCCGAAAAGTCTGGCTTATTTCTTTGTGAAAACACGGAGGGATAAGAAGAGAAATCTTGCAAAATCATGCGTGAGTTACCCAAGGCAAACCAAAACGGCCAGCCAGTAAATAGCGCTTTCGGATTTACAGATTTATACAGAAATTGCTGAAAAAAAAAATTCACCGTGGGAAAATTACCTACGAGTCATAAACAAATTTAGTCTACTGCCACCCACGCCTCGAGCTATTCAGACATTTCAGTAGTTTGCAAAGAAACGACATTTTGTAATCATTGTAAGCATTTAAGAACACTAAAATTAAGAAAAAATACATGAACAATTTGTGAATTTGCATCAATATATACGAAATTTGAATAATGAAAAGTTGATCTTAAAAGTCCAATGAGCATCAATCAATCGTACTGAAATTTTTTAAAAATAATAACGACGGCTGTAACAAGACTGCCTACTAAGATTTTATATTTAATTTATTAATAAATAGAACGATGATGATAAAATGAGACAATTTTTAGTTCTTGGTGCAATACATTCTACTCCCTGTAATTGATAAATGCAATGTGCGTAGCGCCGAGAAATATGTGTTTTTTTATTATTATTGTTGTTACCTACGCGTATGCTCTATACGTGGCTTTTGGTGTCTCATAACTTGGTTATAGGCCCTTTATGCGCAGTCGCTTCCAAAATTATTTTGAATTGATTATCGTCTGTTAATAATTGTTTCATTTGATGTTTATTGAACGGTCACGTATTTTCCTTGACGTGTAGATTGTCGTCAGTGGTTGTACAATACATAGTGTTATGGTGCACTGTTGTAATTTCTGTTGACAACAAAAATAATTGTATAGATTCACCGTAGAGAATCGAGTATTATTACGCAGTCATTAGTGTCGTATACAGATATTATAACTGTCCACAATAACTCTACGTGCATTTACAGACACTGACGACATTCTAAGCCTCAAGAGCGACACACGTCCGTTGAATAAACAAATTTTCTTAATGGACGATTTTCAGTTGAAAGCAATTGGTGCTTCATTTTATCTCAGTAAATAAGAGAGACTTTCTGGAATCGTAGATCAATTTTTCGTTTCAGACGAAGTATTTAAGCTGTCACACACGCATATCCGTAATGCAGTGTTATTTCTGTTGTGTGTCATTAGAAGGAAGTTCGTTGTTATTGGTGTAGCCATGTAGCCATACGCTATCTGTAATGTAGTTTTTTGTTGACGCAGGGGCAACGGGTTTTTACTATCTGTTTATTTTTTAGGACTCATTATATAATCAAATATTTCTCTAGGTATGTATGTAAGACAGTCACGATAAAGAAAATATAGAAAAGAAGGCCGAAATTAATTTCATTTTTTCATTTTATTGTATTGGGACTGCCTATTGAAAACAGTATTTTTCCTATTGTGCATTTTTTGTTTCTTTATTTTCAGAGTGACATTAAGGAAAGAAAATGAATTCTCCAGTAGAATAGTCAAGGACCGGCACGTGATGTAACATGTTTCGCATCCTCCCTCTTAAAATTATGACGACTCCGGTAAAGTAGCGGTTTTCTATTATCTTGGTTTTCAATTTACGCTGTTAACGCCTTCTAACTTTTCCCAAATAACTAGAGCAATGCAACATTAATCCAATCAAAACACCAGAAACCTAATATCTGCTTTGAAAGTCCATTCCTTCCAATCCACAAGATATCACCGTAATTATAGTTATGCTTAGAGCTTATTTTTCTTTCAAAGATTCCTTTTGACATGTGGGAAGTTAACAAGAGCAAATACTAAGAGAAGTACAGCGAAGCAGTAGTAATGAATTGTGGCTGGCGTGAGTTGGAGCTAGAGGCAAGTCGGGGCGTCCCGGCGTTACTCACGTGCTGGCTAGCGTCGGGACGGCGAGCGTCGCGCGGAGTCGCTGACAGCCCGCCGGACACAGCGGCGCGGTGTGACGGGCCCGGCCCGGCGCGGCGCGGCGCGCACAGTGCATCCAGCGACGGCCGCGCATGCGCAACAATACCCAGCTCCGAGTCGACACTTCCACTGCGAGCGAATTCGCGCGAGCGATGTAGCCGAAGCAAGGGCGTAGCTACTATGGGGCTATGCGGTGCAGTGCGCCAGGGCCCCTAGGCTCAGGGTGCCCCAAGCATACCTCAGGGGGCCCCAAGCGCACCTCTTGGGGCCCCGAGCGCATCTCTGGGGGGCCCCCAAGCGCACTTCAGAGGGCTCACGCGCCTTCACGGCAAACTGGCGACTTTTTTTTTTTTAGCTCTACCATCGTCTAAGGGGGCCCCTGAGACACAGGAAGCCCCTCACTAAGGGCCATCACCCCTCACTGCTCAGGGGGGCCCGCAACCACTGCTCAGGGGGCCGGCAAGCACAACTCAGGGGCCCCCAAGTACAACTCAGGGACCCCCAGCCTCAGCTCAGGGGGCCCCTACCAGTAATACAAAGGAAAAAAAGGTCGCCCACCTGGCCTGAGGGACCAAAATAAATTCTTGCACCGGGGCCTTGTTGACCTAGTTACGCCACTGCGCCGAAGATGTGGTTTATTTCACTTTTCACGCGATTCAAAGTGATTGTATTTAGTAGTCTAGTTAAATTTATCAGAAGATCAGACTCAACTGATGAAAATTTAAGAATTTGGATATTGAAGAAGAATTTTATTTAGCTGAAAACTCTTTCCATTTGAAAAGAGAAAGTGGCAATTCACAATTTGAGTGAATAGTTTCAAATTTTTGAAGAATTAAATAACCGAACTATGAAGTTTTATGAATATTATGGCTTGACACGTACTCATATGTATTGAATACAGTAGAGCAGGATTTCTCAAAGTGGGATATGCGAACCCCTAGAGCTTCGCCAGTTGATCATAGGGGGTTTGCGACATGTTTTACGTTATGCTGGTTGACTGGCTGTCTCAATAGTACAACACGCAAAATGGTGAATTGAGAATGAACATGTGCAAAATGCTCCTAAAGTCGACTCAACCTGCTGAAAAAACAAGCGCATCAGTTACATTGATTAATAACATGTGGCTGTATTACATTTGTAAAAATAAAATCCTTATTTTCAAAAAACTAAAACATTTTTTTGAGGGAATTCGTCATTGGCTGGGAAATTTTATAGGTGTATGTGTTGGTGAGAAAACCTGCATTTGAGGAAAAAATAACGAGGCAGTGTAACTTAAGGCAAATGTATTTCACCATCTGAAAATCCACAATATTCTTATGTCAAACACCAAGCATATCAGTTTTTCACTCCATAATAACATTTAAATATAACTGAAATAGTAAACGAAGGATTCGCGTGAAATAAAACCTTTTGCAACGGAGCCTACAGCACTTGCCTCAGCCTACAAGGAATCACGCGACTAAAACAAACCAGTTTGAACTTCTAGCGACCACAAGCGACTCGCTCGATCAATTCGCAACCACCTGCCTTTGTTTGAATGGGTTCGTTTATTCGGGTGAATTCGCGCGACTTCGCGCTAAGGATAGTTCGCGCGAATTCGCTTGCAGTGTAACCGTAGCCTACGGGCTGGCCGTCTAGCGGACGCGTATTCGCAAAAAATTCTCCCGTCCACGGCAAGCAGACTAGCGGGAATCTGCCGCCAGTTCTCTGTGATATCCGTCAGCCCATTCCAACAAAAGAAACAAGAACAATAATTCCTTAATACACATTTATTTACTTTTTCAGCTAAGAAATAATAAACATAAATTTCTAGACGTAGGCTTAGATCGGCAAATTTTCCAGTCTCACGTTCTGGCAACGACGATATACTCTACAAAGAAAAAACCTGTGTAAAATAAAGAGATGAAAAAATAAACAAGACAAACAATACAATTTTTTATTACATCTATAATAAGACACGCGCTATTAAAGCAGATAGTTCATTTTTCTTAACTCGGAAAAGAAATTATACATTCCTCATTTTTCATTGATTTTAATTTAGTGTATGTGTGTGTGTATGTGTAGGATGCTACTCAAAGGATTTTTTCCCGAGGAAATGTCTTTTTAATTCATTTTAGTCTTATAATGCATTAACTATTTAATTTTTTCTTCAAAATCTACTGGTACACTTAAAAAATAGTTTAATGTTTAGAGAAATGCAATTCCATTACGCTTTCGTAACGTTAAAAGTTCTTAGATAAAAACTCGACTAAATTACATTCTTACTGCCTGCTACATAACAGGGAAACCGAAACCAACAGAGTACCATGTCGCTCTCCCGCCGACCCAGGTAGCGTAGGGGTCGCCGGTTCGAGTCCAGCCTAGGGCATGGGTAGTTTTAAGTAAATGTTGTATTCGTCTTGTGTCGTCCTTACAAAAGAGGAAAAATAATCACATTGATATGAAATCTGTACATTGTAGAGAAACAAACACATTGAGTTGGCTGTATGGTTAATATGGCCAAATGCCATTAGAGTGCTCACAAATTGTAAAATAACCATTTACTCTGTAGAATTATGGATTTGGCAGTGCTGCCGTTGTTCTTGCTGGACAGCGACATGTTTGACATGTATCAGCAGTCAGTCTACACTAATATTATAAATGCGAAAGTAACTCTGTCTCACTGTCTGTTTGTTACGTTTTCACTGGTAAATAGATCAACTGATATTCATATTTGGCACCGGAAAGGAAATATGGCACTTTTTTCTGTATAAATAATATATTTTGTGATGAATTTGGAAACTAACTGAACGGTCACAGACGGACGTATAGCGTGTGTAAGTCTGTAATATTTCAAGGGTCGTTCAGGCTGTGATTCTCTCACAGTATGGTGTGTAATAAATTTAGCTTACAGACAAAACTTATTATTTAGTGTAGATGTTGATTCCGTTGCAACTTACTATTACTTTGTGTCAACTTAAAAGATTCTGGTATCAGCGTAATTTGTTTTAGAATTCGATGCTCATTCTGAAGAAAGACGAGAGGACCAAGCAGAAAATCAAGATGCCTTAGTTGTTTCTGTTTTTAACCCTGTTGCAAATTGAATCTCTTAATGAGACAGGTTTGATGGTGGAATGGTATGATCATGATTCCCCGGCTTATTATGCCGACGGTGGTTTTTTTTTTTTTATATACTTCTTATGTAACTTGTAGCTTTTTGCATCCAATTCTAGCAATAAAATTCTAAGTCCGCGCGTACGAAGTCGAATCTGAATTCAAGGAAACTAAAACTAGAAAAGAATATATCAACTAATTGAAAGGAGTGTTACATATATTCTAAGGAAATGTTTCATTTAATAAGCCATCGGTAACAGTATTTCTGATTTTAAAATATGACCTGTATGAAACTATGTCGGTGAAACATTGGCATATATCTTTTAGGATACCGGTATTTTACATTTGTTGTTACTAACAAAGCTGAACTTTGCAATTAATTGTTTATTTACTGCCCGTCGATGTTGAGATCATTGGAGTCAGTGGAGCAGGTGACAAGGAACGGGAACCCGGAATTCGCCTGGAATGATTCGCAGTAAAACTTGAATTTTTTACAACTTAATTTATAAAAAAATACTGAATACTTTTGGAACGTGTTTATTTGTCTCTGGGATTTCTTTGTAGAAATGTCCTTGCAACTATACATTTTTTATTTAAAAAACTATTCAGCAAATATGATAATGAAAAAGGTTACTCTACCATCACTAGGGTTCGGATTTTTATGACGTCATATTTTTTTCCTGCCTTCGTTTTGAGCTGTAATGATAAATTAAACACTGTTTGATGTTTCTAATTGTATTTAAATGTATTTTATATAGCATATAAAAGCATATTCATAGTTTTGGTCATATTACGACAGTATTCGTGATACCGTCATATTTTGAGGTAAAATCTTGTAATTTTTTAGTAGTACTGGGAATTCACTAGAAGTTATAGACTAGAAAAAATTAAGGCAATTATTGACAGAACGTAGTTCTTAAAATACATTGGAGCAAAAAACAAAACTAATTGTCACTGATTTGGTCAGAATTCACTAGTCAATAATTAAAGTTATTCATTATTGTCACTCTCTAAACTTTAATGTGCCACCCGCCTGTTAATATCGACAATGCAGCATCATGCCTGTGTCGAGCCGCGTCAATCAGTGTCTCATTGGCGAGAATACTTTTGAAAATAACCCTCAGTGTTAAATGTACAGTAGATCAGTGAGTGGAAAACAAAATTTTCTAGAAGCGCGAAGTTACGGTGTTACATATAGGAATTTGGGAGGGTTAATTTAGTACATAGGAAAGAGTTCTTTTCTATAAATTACGTAAAATTAAAGAGATTTCAACAAAGCTATTTAAAATTTAAGTTTCCAATGGTGCAATGAGTGCACGGAAGCAAATTAGGGTGTCTACATGAAAGGGATACTACTATATAAAATAAATGGAATATGTTTTGATGTGTAGTAAATTTAAATATTTGCTCAAATTTTGTTATTTTTAGGTCATATTTACCCATTTTAAGGTCATATTTGCCTGCATATTTTTTTATTTTTTGGTAATAAAGATTAGAACCCTTACCATCACTATTCCTACTCAAAAACACGAAATATTCTTATGGTACAATTAATACAAGAAAGCATATTCAGATGATTCGTAAATACATTAACATCAGCTACCATATTAAGCTCATTTTTTTGCTCTGCAAGAAATTTGCAGCTATATTTAATATACCTTCGTATTAAAAAATCGTTTTGAAATCTTAACTTAATCACAACTTTGGAAGGGCATTGATCGATTGCAGGGAATAGCACCCACAGATTCGCTGCAGTATTCAACATTTTTATGCGTACTTGTATTTTAAATACGAAGTTATTAACTGTTTCAAAGTATACGTAAGCTTCCTATTCTGATCAAAAGCAAGGGGTACGTTTTTTGTACCGTGACGTTAGACGTGATTGATCAAGCTAACTTTCTATTGTCCGTTTTTTGGAGCTGAGTCTGTGAAGAATCAATAACAGTCCTCTGTGGTATACTCGTCGGGGTGCTGTACTCACATTTCCGCCCCTCTATCTCTAGGGAGGCTGGAGGCAGTAAACTCACCGTTATTATACCGTAGCCAAAGTTCTCGGTGTAGTTCGTTGGCTTCTTGATGATAAAAGTTCCGTCATGAACGCTGAATATTCTTGTTAATACTTGAAGTATGTTTCCTTCCGCCAGTGTACTACGCACACAACTCTGCCATCTACATTCCATGTAGAACGACGAGTATAAACACTGAGAATTTGATGAAACTTTTGATGTCAGTTTTATTGTAATTTAATTTTTAGTTTTTTAAGCGCGGGTTCCGCAGGTGCGATCGAATCTGATAGGTACTTTCGTAGCGATACGTCCCATTTAAAGTGGACTGGTAATTCCTGTGGCACCTATTTTTTTTTTTCTTCGTGACTTTACGCGTTGTCGACGTCGAGATCATTAGAGACGGGAAGGGATTATATGCAGGGAAAAATTTTGGCATTTGCCTTGTGTGATCTTGGGAAACCATGGAAAACCGAAATTTACATGGCCGGACGGAGATTCGAAACCACGTTCCCGCTAATACCAAACCGAGTTGTTAGTACTTATGCAGCAAGGTCGCTCCTACGGTAGCGCATGAGGGAGTGTTCGGTGATTGATTGCACTGCTGTGACGGAACTTGTTCATTTTCTCCAGACCTCTTTTCCTACCCTTGTGTTAACTACCAGTAAAATTAGAAACGAAAGTTGATTATGGAAAGTCGTATAGTTGGCCACGAGACAGACACAAAAATTTAGTTCAGACAATACTCGAGGAATAACGTAACTCAATGTTTCGTGAGCTACGTAGGAAATACTATGTGTTGGAAGGAATGAAAGTGCTTAAACTTGACGCGTGGTCTCTTGTCTCTTCACGCTCGCCAGCCAGTAAGACATCTAATCAGGAAGACAAATTAAATGGAGACGTTTTAGTCGATCACTCCGACTATAGCCGATTCGCTTGGCAGGTTCCCTTCCTGAAGTAGAAGTTAGTCATGTAGAGGTAAATTTACCTAAGAGGCCTCTAGCGTGATCGGACTGAGCGCCATGGGCAGACGCTGGTAAGCGCCTTTCATTGGATGACTTGTTCCTATATCTTTATATATAAAGATGAATCTATGTTTGTTTGTTCTTCATACAAATCCACAGTTTTCATCCGATCTCGATGAAACTTTGCACACTTATCCTTTGAAACAAGGAGAAAAATACTGTCTACATTTGGTTGAAAAATTATCTGTATAAATAACACATGTTGTCTCGTAACTTCGAAATACGGCGATAGACAGACACGTTGGATATGGACGTCTCCGTACCGTGTTTCCGTGTAGTGGACTGGCAGCTCAGTGGTTAAAGCGCTTGCTTACGAACGTCGTGGTCTCCGGTTCAAATCTCCATGGAGGCTAACGTTTTTAAAAATTGTTTTTCATCGTAAGATTCAGGCCTGGGCCGTAGGTTATTCGGATTCAATGTTAAACTGTAGATATTAGAAAGTTAGGGGTGCAATGCGAGGCAAATCGTAGGTAGTCTTGCAATGTTGTAGGTGTACACTTTTTTACGTTATAATGATCCCTCAGGTGTTGTTCCCAGTCAGTGTGTGAGTGTGAACCAAAGTAATATTATTATAAATACGGAAGTAAGTCTCCGTCTTTTTGTTACGTTTTGACAACTAAATGGCTATATAGTTGTGATGGAATTTTATATGGAAATCTGTATGAAGGGCACAGGATATTTTTTCCAGTATGATTAACAGTTGCAGTCACGAAATTTTGAGACCTTATCGAATGGTAACAGAAATATGTCGGAAATTGATACTCTTCAAGAGACAGGTTCGACGGTACAATGATGTAGTGTTAGCTTTCCTAGCATATTACTCCGACTCGATATTGTTTGTTGTTTGTTGTTGTTTTTTTTTTTTTTTCTAATTGCTTTACGTCTCTCAACAGCGAGGTCTTTAGAGACGGGGATATTTTTTGGGACCAATCCTTCGTTACCAACAACTTTCTATATTTAATTCTGTCAAAAAAATTCTTAATCCACGCGTACGAAGTCGCGGGTACGTGCTAGTATGCAACTAAATTTATAGTTACATGCGAGGATATTGTAGTGCAACCAGATGTCTGCATGTTATCTACTGCCATATTTCAAATTTTCCTCCCTTGCCTAATTATATGTAGGGTCTAAGCCCGCCGAACATTGTATGAGGGAGGTTCAACGTGATCGGGCACGAGCCCAGGCCTGCAGTCTTGAGGTGACTTCCTGCAATCATCTAGGTGAATACTGGCACGGTTCACAATCTCAGCCTCATCAATTATACATTTCACAAACAAAAAAATAAATTTATCTTACAAAACATACGATTTTTTTAAAAAAAATCTGCTTAACGTATCTCTAACAACGAGATCTTTAGAGACGGGAAAGGATAGGGGCAAGGAATGGGAAGGAATTCGGCCATGGCCTTTGAAGAAAGCATCCCGGCATTTGCCTGGAGTGATTTGGGAAACCATGGAAAACCCAAATCTGGATGCCCGGACGGGGATTCGAACCACCGTCCTCCCGAATGCGAGGCCATAAAGCTAGCCGTTACAGCACCACGCTCGGTAAAACATACGATGCTATACGTTTCGCAGACAGAAGACTTTTGTCTGTTAATAATCCTTACTAATATTTTATGGTTACTTTTGTCTGTGTAGTTAAAAAAAGAGAGGATCATTCGTTGAGATATATAGCTAGTAGCTTCCTGAAGAGAAAGTGGATCTGTTGAAACTGTATTGCTACACCTGATTTCCCTGGCCTCTTAGCAAGGGTCACCAGGCTGAGTGCGACGCAGGTCGTCGACGTTTTAAGTTACGCGTTGTTTTTGTGGTATGTTGTTGGAGTTGCGTCGACAACAGACACTGAATTGAACCCAAGTATCTAGCATAAGTCCAGAGGTGATATTATCTGGCTATCCTAACACTTCCCAGAAAGTTTCCATTTACACTGTGGCAGAGTGTTGTTAGATTGGCTGAAGTACTGAAACCGAGTTAGAAGCGACATTATATGGTCTCAGCTTAAATTTAGATTTATGTCCATCTGGAGTAGGTTTTTATTTTTTAACAAACATTTCTCCGAACGAAATTTATGACACAGTTTTAATTTCGTAAGTAATATACCAGAACAGTTTCTATCATAAACCGAAAATATTGTATTACTAGGCTCTGCGCGTGACTTCGTCCACGTGGAAAATAGAAACTCCTGATCGTTTTATCGTCAATTTGTTAGTTTTAATTTTGTAATATTTCGAAAGAAGTATGTTATTAATCAGCAACGTAAGTGGTATCTTATTAGAGCTGTCGCTAATGTTCTTACAGAGAATTCTGTGTCTAAGTATTTATTTGCTCTTTGGAATTCGCATTAGCTTAAATCTTACCTGAAAATGAATAAATTGTTTATGAATATAACTCACCGACTCAGCTACACTATGGGCATCTATCGGGTTTAGTGTGAATGTCCGATACTCATAGAAATACCGAGCCTGGAGGACGCGGCTTCAAATCCCCGAACGGCCTTCCAGGTTTCAGTTTTCCCTTGTTTCCCGAAATCACTCCAGACGAATGCCGCGGTGGTCCCTACAAAAGGCTTCCCCATTCCTTCCTCTCCATCCACGCCCACTCTAATGACTTCCGTATCGATGAGCAGCAAAGGGCGAACGAAAAGCAACTTACACAATGAACCGATTAGCGAGGCAGTTTGTTGATACTTTGTCTGTCAGTTTTTAATTTTTCTACCTTGGTTGTATTTATAAAAAGGATGTAACATCTCAAATTTTATAACGGACCTTAA
This sequence comes from Vandiemenella viatica, assembly GCA_031002005.1. NCBI lineage: Eukaryota > Metazoa > Arthropoda > Insecta > Orthoptera > Morabidae > Vandiemenella > Vandiemenella viatica. The sequence continues at coordinate 146,670,022 of JARYHS010013630.1, forward strand.
GCTTTTAAACTGTGGAAACACCATAAAAATATGTGAAGGGGTTTTTGCTTGTTGTAAAAGAGTTTGATGTTCTGAACTCCGTTGCTACTGACCTAACATCAGAAGATACAATTCAAATTTTAAATCCCACGCTGTAAGGTGACATTACTGTCAAAATCTTTTGAGCAAATTTTCGCAATGCTAGAAAAAATACACAGTTAGATATGCCCGTTATTGATTTATACCAGTGAAAGTATAGAAGATATAAACAGAATAGATAATTCACCCATGACTCAGTGGATTAGGGGGCGTCCATAAACTACGTAACTCCGTTTTGGTCTCCTCTCTGAAGGCCCCACCCTCTCCAAAACACCCACCCCCCCTTGCGTGGCACATAGCTTTTTTTTCTCTGTTGATTCCATCTAACATTTTTCTTGTCAAACTTTCGTAAATTACATACGGTCATAATTAAATGACGGAAACAAAATTTTCAAATGCTGTTGTGTGTTCTGTACCTTATTTCAACTGTGGCAAATAATACGAACGAAAAGTTACGTGGCTTAGCTCCGAACCGATCCCCCACCCATCTTCCCCGACCCACGTAGTCTAGCGTAGCTTTCTACCCCTCCCCTAGACTAAGCCAAGTAGCTTATGGACGCACTTTAAGACGCCGCAGAAACGGTACAACAGGGCCTCGTTCGAGACCTGGTCCCTGCGTATCGGCCAACCTGATCGCGGCTTTTAGGTAATTTACCTCAATCAATTAAGCGAATGCTGATACGATCGATTATCTCCACCTCATGAACTACACTTTTCACAAACAAAAATACTTAACAAACGGAACACTTAAGTTAGACGCAGAATTTCGTCGTATACAGTAAGTTCGCCTGTTCTAACAAAACCTGGTTTAAATTCGGGCACTTCCCCCTCCTGATTCACGTTAGCCACCTATGTGGGCCAGTGATATATAGTCCTTGGATGGTGGGATGGAGGAAAATCTGAACGGTTTTTTCTAAGTGCACTAAATTAAATTACACTTCATCAGAGTGCACGCTGTTTGGCAGGCAGATTTGTTGATCCTCTTGTTGAAGAACCAATACTCGGTTCAGTTGGTAGACTACACGTCACCAGTGTGTTTACGTTTTCATCTGCTTCCAAAATCAGCTCCGTTCCCACATCGGTTGCAAGTGAATGCTAAGTAATGTACTCTCCTAGGCGCTGCGTCTAGTGCCTCTTCCTCCTGACATCTAAGTTCTGAAGGATCTGCACTTCCTGGTTGTTGTTGGTGCCAACAACAGCAGGCAACAGCATGCAATTTCAGGCAGAAGATGGCAACACAAAATCCGAAACACATTCAGTTGCTGTTCCGAAGTCAAAATAACAGCATATTTCATAAAAAAGGTTTGAAATTAAATAACAAATAAAGCTACAGAACTCCTGCAACGGAAAAGTACAACTTACTCTCCATCAGCCAGCCTCCAGGATATCAGAGCTATAGTTCGTTAGCGGATAATTCGTGACCCGATGCTTCTCTTCGAAGAAATGCAGTTTCCTCCGTTCGCTGAACAAGCTGCATAATTTGCGCGCATTTGCCTGGTTCGTTACATCTCATCCATAATCTCAAATATCTTACAGAAAAATTTTACTCATACACTGTTAGTTGAATCTGAAAATGGAATCACGCATCACTCCTCGCAATTGTAGGGGCTGGCGACCGCCACGGTTAATGAACTCGTCACTAGCTGTTTACTTGAGTGACAGGGTCACAGATAAGCCAGGGCACACTCCCGATCACGCTGCGCTGGCAATGGCGCTACCCTGAAATACCAGCGAGAATTTCTAGCCAGCCCGTTGGTCGGAAGTTATTCTTCAATGTGGCGCTTAATTCCATTGTTCCAGGAACTCCGTACTACGCTATTATAATTTCATTTCTGGTAGTTCATGACAGGCTACACAGTGCAATTTAGGTACAATTCAGAGTGCGGATAAGCAACTCCTAAAATGACTTACAGCTTCAAAACAAAGGAATCTCTAACGAACAGTGTCGTGTCTATACAACGAAGATAGGAAGATTGAATGCAAATGTAGTGAAATCTTATTTGCAATTTTAATCTGAATTCATACTGAAAATCCGAATACAGCGTAAATGTATTCAAAATAATGCTTTCAGACTCTACAGAGGACGTGCATAACGCATGTAACTACACAACGCACAGTATTAACTTAAACGCAAAATCCGAAACAGGAACTCTAAAAGCAGAGTGAATAAAACCCATCTCAGCATCAGTGAGTTAAAAAGAAAAAAGGAAAGAGAGAGCTTAGTCGAATAATGGTCAGCTTCTAATGCAATGGGCATTATTCTTGGTAATTCAGCCAAATACGCAATAGCCATGTATACAATAGAAAAGGAGTTAACATTTCGAAGCACAATGAAAGCTAAATATCCAGATCTCATGGAACTTAAAACAAAAACTTACCAAACAATGCTCAATAAAATCTTACGTACATAACACTCCCGTACCTCGATAAGGAAAACCTATCAACTCAAACTAAAGTGCTATTTAAGGGTTGAAAACACAGAAAATTTTATTAAAAGTAATGGAAGGAGAATATACCTGACATTAGAACATAAGTATTGCAAGTAAAACCTATTTTTGAATTTCAATAGACAGCAGCAACTGAAAATCAGTATTCTACACAAACAGAAGCTTTCACAAACAATAAAAAGATTTGGCCAATGGCCTTTTGAACGAAGCATCCCGGCATTCTCCTGGAGTGATTTGGGGAAACCATTGAAAACCCAAATCTGGATATCCGGACGGGGATTCGAACCGGCGTCTTCCAAAATGCTAGGCCAGAACGTTAACCGCTCACCCACCAGGCTCGGTAATAAAAATATATCTCAATTCAAATCATTCCCAGACAACCGATACGGAACATCGATAAATGGTCGAAAAATATCATCACTAGTCTAACAGGCAAAGTGAAAAAACAAGTTTTAAAATAGCAGTAGTCATTCATTAACACGTCTAGCCTAAAGGCCACAAACACATAAATTTTAGAGAAGATCTTACATATTAAATTTTCAAACAAATGTAGCAGCGCCTTTTCACAGAACTACAGGCATTCCATACTTTTCTTATGAAACGTGACAAACTTACTAATATCCAATCAGGCAACACTATACGTAATAAAAAACTTTAGCAGGAAAAAAAATCTTTACACTTAAAATATATTTTTAAAAAAGAAGACTATGCGGCACCACTTACATGCTACAGAAAATGAGTCGAGTGTTTTTTGTTTCTAAATTGTATGTTTGTGTCTGCATGTTGGGATGAACGCGATTCGCTCATAAACCACTTGTCGAAATTCAGCGGAGTTTCGATCAACGCACTGCCCATCGCGAGTAGAGTAGGGTATATTTTACTTTGATGTGACACCGAACGGCTAAGAAATTAATATTAAAGTGTCCAGTAATTAGTGTCCATTTAAAGGTAAGTTAGTTTTCACAATCGAAATATTTATCGTGGTCTCAGCTTATTACTGGCATCGGAGGAATAAAGCTACATTTTGTTCTTGAGATCCACCTCGCAGAGAGAATTGCTTCCAGTGAGACACAGGGCTGTGTGTGGGTAACGTAGCTCTTCACAACGTTGCTTTAAGAAACATGTTTGTACATTAAAAGTCCATGCGAGCGTGGTGGGTGAGCGGTTAACGTTCTGGCCTCGTATTCGGGAGGACACTGGTTCGAATCCCCGTCCGGGGAACCAGATTTGAGTTTTCTATGGTTTCCCCAAACCACTTCAGCCGAATACCGGGATGCTACCACCAAAGAGGCCATAGTCGAATTGCTTCCGGTTCCTTAACCCAGCCCCATCCCGTCTCTAATGACCTCGACGTCGACGAGGCGTAAATCCGTAAGTAAAAAGAATAGTTAGTTTGCTACATTACCTTACCTGTATCGTCCTCAAGTTTTGTGCACCACTATATTTTCACTTTACCAAAATTGTCACACTGTATTGCCTACGGTATTTCAAGAAAAATTTCAAATTTTCACTGAAACAAGTATGAAATGATACGATCTTTCTAGTCAACAAACCAGAACAAAGACAATCCCATGTACAAAAACATAAAATGCGAAACGTATTGTAAACCGACACTGACATGACATGAAAATATTTTTTATCACAACAATCGCGTTGATAGGTCCCACATACAGGCAAACACAATTACTCGCCTATGCCAATACAAAAGAGCAACAGTACAAAAACATTATAAACTGAATGACTCAATGTTGTTAGCGGGAACAGCCGTCTCGTACCCGCAGCGGCGGCAATGGAGACTGTGGGTCCTGCAAACTGCAGCCACGGAAGATATCCTCTCAGTGCGCAACTCACCTGGGTTTCGTGTAATTCTTGCAGTAGTGGACTGACCGGCAAGTCGTGACGTAGGCTGGCCACACAGGGGTTCGTCACACGCAACCAGATATTACAAATATCAGTCACAAGCGTCGGCGACGCGTCTTGATTGCCATTCAACTTTTGATACAATCCCGCATTCTAACGCAACATCTCACATTTGTGAACCATTCGCAGTCTTTTGAAGACAACTTTTAGACTGCAGAAAATGGATCTCGGATTCTCAGAAACTTGATTTTAGATAACGTTTTTCGTCGCAACAGTTGCAAATGATCTCTCACCACCACTGACTACAATATCCTGCCTGAAGTCCATCGTACAACCAGAGCTGACTTTCCCTGCTACAATCTACCACTCACGTCTTTAGTGGCTAAAAGCCATTAGAACCTAGAGCCGTCATAAGGGATACCTGTGAAGCGGTTACATATCTCTGCCGACAGGTATCTGCGCACGTCCGCACTCTATTAAATATCCACATATGAGCTTCACTTCTCTATACAGTTTTAAAAAAGTTCTGGAGTGTGTTTTTTTTTAATATATATGTCTTAAAACACTATTTCACTGTAGTTAACTGCAACTGTCCATGTTCTCTACTCTCAATAAGCACTCCATGGTGAGTTTCCAAGGTCGTATTAACACAACTACACTTTAAACGATTGAATATGAATTAGTGCATTATTATCCCAGTAAAATTCTTCAAAAGATAATTTTTTTTCGCCCCTATATTTTAAACAATGAGATAAAAATCAGTTGATTGTTTAGTCAAATACTAATAAGCGACGCTCCTAATATTATTTATTTCAGAAAATCTCACCAAACGCGATCCATTATATCGCAGCACACAGCTGCATTCATGTGTTACTCATACATCATTAGAATACATGATAGATCACATCGAGAATACGATAAAAAAAAACTAGAAAAATTCAGTTATCTGGAATCAAAACTAGATTTTAGCTCTAAAACCGACTACACTTCGACATACTACTCTCTTACTTGTAGACAATTGCTTACCAACCAGAACAGCTTACTTCGTATACAAACGCTGCCGAATCACACATGTCTTCGGAAGAAGACTGTCACAAATGTACATATTGCGTGAAGATAATCTAACAGTATTTTCAAGCCTTTGACCAAAGAAATGACTCCAACCCTATTCAAGCGAGCGAAGGCAGTACACCTCCTCCCCCCCCCCCCCTTCACAGGTTGTGTAGAACTCACTCCCCGAGCAGTTCGCCTTATTCTCCATTGCAACTTGTCTCGAGAAACAGCTAAAGTTGGGGCAAATGGCTTCGCTGTTTCCACGAACTTAACGTATAAACAACCTTGTTACCCATGAATCAGCTTCTAACGAACTAACAACAGAACTCCCGTACCTGAAAAATATATACAAGTCTTGCCCTCATCAATAGAATATCCTGTTTCGCTCTCATTAACACCAGGATATATTTTTTCTGAACCAAACACCTGACGAAACAAGAATTGATACCTACAGTGTATCGACCGTGGTGTGTTCGCTGGCAACAACTCCTTGTGCGTAACATACAAAATACACATTGGAGTGCTCGTTAACATGACTTCAGGTTCGGCGTTGGAGTATTTGGGAGGGACCACTGTTCTAAGAGCTTCCTAACTTGTCTCGCGTGCTTACTTGTTCTTGAACTTCGTAACCTTGAGACATTGTTGAGACAGAATAGACTGGAAAACTATTGTTACTTCTTGTGAAGCCGACTGACTTTAGTGGTCTTGGACTTGTAAGACAACAAAAATATACAGTAGATACAGGAATCTTCCATTGCCACTTACACTGATCAACCAGAACATTATGACTACCTACCTACTGTCGATATACGGTAAACCCGTCCTGGCGATAGCAGCGTCACCTGACGAGGAATGGCTGCTAGTCAGACACACGCACGGTGTATGTATTATCAGTGAGCACGCTATCGGTGTTTAGAATGGGGAAGGTGCGCGATCCATCTGAGTTTGACCATGCTCAGATTGTGATGGCCCGGAGGTTCGGAACGTGCATTTAGGAAACTGCACGACTTGTCGGGTGTTCGAGGAGTGTTGTGGTGAGTGTCTTCAAGAACTGGATAACCAATATGAAACCACATCCAAACGTTGAAGGGTTGGGCGGTAACTCGTCATTACGTCATAGTCTGGGCAGACTGGTAAAACAGGACATCCGGCGAACTATGGCGGAACTAACATCAGACTTAAATTCTGAGTAGAGTACAATTGTGTGTGAACACACTGTGAACCGAACACTCTTAACGATGGGCGTCCGCGACCCATGCATGTGCCAATGTTAACACCACGACATCGGCTACTACGACTGAAATGGGCACGTGACCATCGTCATTGGACATTGGCGCAGTGGCAGAGCGTTGCATGGTTTGATGAATCCCCATACCTTCTTCATCATGCCGATGGGAAGATGCGCGTCCATCGTTTTCCCGGAGAACAGCTTCTTGACACTTGTACTGCGGGTTGGAGACAGGCTGGCGGCGGTTCAATTATGCTCTGGGGAAGATTAACGTATTCATGCATGGATCCAGTGGAGCTCGTGCAACGCACCATGACGGCCAATAGGTGCTGTACACTGGTTGCAGACCACTTACACCCGTTAATGACGACCACGTTTCCCAAAGCGGTGGCATTTTATCATCAAGACAATGCGCCATGTCACAAGGCCAGGAGTGTGATGGAGTGGGTCGAGGAACACAGTGGCGAGTTGCAATTGATGTGTTGAACCCCCAACTCGCCAGATCTGAACCCTTCTGGGATGTTATTGAAAGTGGCGTCAGAATTCATCGCTCCCCTCCCCGTAATTTAAGCCAATTAGGTGACTTGGGTTTGCAGATGTGGTGCCAACTCCCTCCACCGACGTATCAAGGGCTCACTGCTTCCATGCCAAGACGCGTTGCCGCTGTTATCCGTGCCAAAGGCGGACATACCGGCTGTTAAGTAGGTGGTCACAATGTCCTGGCTGATCAGTGTACAGCATTCAGCTCTGAGTCACATTCAGAACGTCTCATCAATAATTAACTTTTAACACAAAACTTCGTACGAATCTGACAATTACGACCATCCCTTTTGGCTTACTAACCTAACCAGGTAATTGTTCCGGGTACAAAGGATTTAACGTGGAATCCGAACCACGGTCGCGTTCTGGCGTATTTCACATTACACAGCAAGCTGTGCCAGAGATGAAGGTCTGGTTAAGGGCCTTTGAAAATTCCAGCAGAAACCGGAAATCAAAACGGGTTCCTTTCTATCTCCAGGCAAGATGCCTTAGTCACTATTTCTTTTTTTTTATGGCGTGGAGGCACGTCTTGGTATGGTAATTAATAGTATGACAGGGTCAACGCCTGATACAATGACTATAAAGATATTTCGTGACACAAGTCGCGTTACACTGAATGAAAAAATATTTCGCTTTTGGTGGATTTATTCCTGTGATTGACTGTCTCATTGGCTGGCGCTCTAGCAACCACTGAGACAGCCAGGCCATTTGGCCACCAGATCTCTCATTTAGCGATTACTATCGCTTAGGAATCTGACAGGCCTCCTTTCGATCCCCTGTATCTACTGTTTTTGATACCCATACTGTGTGCATCTGGCCAAGGTTGTGGAGCTTCGTCCTTTAGTTCCTTCGGAGATATATTCCCTCATTACCTTCCATAGTAGATGAAGGACTTCAATACCTTTCTTTCCACTTTTCTATGTATCTTGCCCAATTGAATTTATTATCAAATGAAATTGCATGATAAATTAAAAAAAAATGTAGGAATTCTTCATTGTGTCTGCGTGCCATCCAGAACCGTTGATTCAGTTAATTCTCCAAAAAATAGTTATACTGTTTAGAGACAAATATTACCTGCCGACGTAACATTTCAAAGAAATGTGGCAAAGGTTTACAAACTAATCACTACTAGAGATCGCCCAGGGGTCGAAATTCGTCCTAATTCATTAATTTTTTTTTCTTTTACTGTAAAAGAGTAATATTCATTACATACATTTTTCTTAAAATCTGTTCTATTGAATTTACTGCGAGCATAGATATATTGTATACTGCATACATTGACGTCTTTGGCTGCGAGCGTGTACCAATACGTCATTAGCTTTTAGCTTGTGCTTTTTGCGGGTTACCATAATTCCCTGCAATACCTATAAAATTAAAATGATACACTCTACGCGTGACTGAGTTCGAAAGTTTAGCTTCTGAGCTGAACATAGCAAATAATGAATTGTATTTATGAATATTTTCAAAAAAAAAAACTAACTTTCTTTTTATCGATGGTTCATTTGAATTTAGTCCATTATACAATGACTTAAAATATTAATTTTGACTGAAGGCCGGTAAAACTGTTTTAACCTTAAGACAACATGAAGTGAATGCACTCATTTCACCTGAAGTGCCTACTGATTGCCTTGCAAAACCTGATTTATAAATTATAAACTATCAAAATTTCTTGGAATGACATTTAGTGCGCATTTAAGTGTATCCATGAAAATAATTTCATCGTTTTATGTACTATGTTCACTGTTTAAGTTTGGTCTATTATCATAATTTCACGCAAATAGGTATTCCTTCTTCTTTGCCTCTCACTCCGACCTGTCAATGTTCTATGTGGAGGCATAATGAATGGAAGCAGGTGCGAATATCTGAAGAAAACAAAATGTCAATTCAAATTGTCCGTTAGGATGTCGAATTATCTGTAATATAGAAAATATTACTTTTGGAAATGTTCCTTTTATTAGTTCAAAGATTATGCGACTGTTTTGTTTCACCAAGGACCACAGAATATCTCATTGCTGGGAATACACATCAGATAGTTGGCTCCAATCCGATTTCACGCGCACACACACTCGCGAATTAATTTTTTATTTAATAATATATTTGTAACACATATATTAACTATGCTTATATATATATATATATATATATATATATATATATATAACAGACATTGGCAGAATTGCTAAGTGTCGTTGCCATTAAAAAAAAAATTTTGAAATTAAACAACGAATGTTTTATTTAATTTAATTTAATGTATTTGTAACTCATATATAAATTTTAGCTTTTTGCACTTCTTCTCCATGTAACCTTTAACTAAGCCAAATCTCACACTCCTCCGTTAGCGCAATATTCTTAAAAAGGGATCCAAAGTTTCCACTTAGGGTATTAATATGTAGACATGAGTTAAACGGTACCGCTGCTGTAATGTGGTATAGCATTTAGGAGGACGTAGGTTCGAATCGCCTTACGGCCATACAGATTTGTGGTTTACATGGTTTCACCAAATCACTCCAGGCAATTGCCCGATGGTTCCTTCACAAGGCCATGGCCAAATTCCTTCCGGTTCCTTGACGCCAGTCATTTCCCGCCTCTAATGACCTCAATGTCGACAAGGAGTAAGGCCATAAAAAAACTTTAAGAATGAAACAACCTATGCGTCATTTAATTTAAATTTCACAAACATACTGGTTGAAAACTAACGCATAAACATTACTTACAGCAAACAGCAGGCGTCATGTTTTCTCATGTTATTTTAAGAACGCCTGCCAAGTCAAACATGAAAGGGAGCGTTATGTGCACTTGTGGGCGCGTGGCATTGTAAATTCAAGGTTGACGTATACGGGCAGTACGTCAGGCTGTTTATTCAGATAGCAGAAGAGGCAGCGCGTCAGTGGCTAGCAGAGCTCGTATAACTCGGCTGACCGGACACTTGCTGCAGGCCGCAAGCTACTTCTCTAGCCGTGGGCATCGATCCAAACCACATCCTGTTCGCGCAGCCCGTTGAACTGAAAATTACGGCTACGTCTACACTCCGCAAATCACATAACTGTTCAGACAAGGCTTTGCACCTGAACTGCACCATCATGCCGCGTGGGAAGAAAAGGTACATTTAAACATCACTACGGCACCATATCTTTCCTGCTACTGACATCCAAATACATTGGCGAACAAAATATGACGGCGCAGACGCAAATCAAACTACTTTGAGTTTATTTGCCAAGCGTTTATGAAGTTTATTGCAGCGAAACTCGTTCAGATTTCGATAGTAGTTGTACATCATTATGCATATGGAACCTTATTTACCCCGCAGTAGTTATCACGCAGTCCATATTTCGTTAATGACACAATGAACTCCTACTGCAGTTGATATTAATATTTTTACGCACATTTTGTACTAATGGCTCAGAAATGACACTAATATATGATAAGGAATTTCAAGGAATCCCCTTTAATAAAATGCATTACATCTGGAGAATGGACGTGATCTCAATAGATCGGCAACTGCCAGCAATGCCCGATGTGTTGATTACACTAGCCGAGCCAAAACACATTAGATAACCATGAAATTTCAAATAAATAACTGCATTGACTATATTTGATCTTATATCATTGAAAGAAACTATTCAGAAAACATATCGCATTTAAATTAGTTTACACATATGTTGTTAAAAGAAAGTGACATCATTTCTCCTTTCCATTTGATCCTTTTTACCCTTTTTTAAAATATGGCTGTATAATCTATACTATTATAAATCTGTAAGCAAGCTGCGTTTGTAGTGAGGCTTGATCTCTAATAACGCAAAAACTACCGCATCAATTTGCATGGTGTTTCCAAATTTTTAAAGCTAATGTTGCTGATCAACATCTGCAGAAGTAGCTAACGACTAATATGTACCATGGGAAGAAGCAAGTCAGTAAAAAACTTCAGAAATGTGAAACTGTAGACCACAGATAATTATACACATTCAGACGGTCACTCCTTTCATAAAGAGACCTGAAAAAATTTAGGATTTCCCTTTTTTTTTTCTTTTTTTTTTTTTTTTTTTTTTACTTCTGCGATTCATTTTTCTGGACCGCAGTTCTTCAAAATAAAAAGAATTCGTGAATCAAGTATAATCAGCATTTACTTGAATCGTAACAGGTCTGTTGAATTACGAAAAAGTTGTATTACAAATATTGAAGACGTATTGTCTCTGGTAGACTGTTATACAGTTTGTCACTGGAACAAAATTGCTACGTGAATTCTGTACAATACAGCCACAATAAGCCAATAAGCCAATACTTAATACGAAATTCAGTTTTTTCTCGAAGAGCGATGTCTGAAAAACAGCTATTATAAATATCAGCAAGTACTACAACATACTTCTTTCATAATGACTTTTGCGGAATTGCACATATTTGGAAGTACTTTATTCGATTAATATGTCTCGTGGCTATAACGTGCAAATATAACTAGGCATCCGAAAATTCAGGTACATGCGACTCAAATAATTACATAGAAAATACGGATATATTGAAAGAAACTCAAATAAAAAAAATTTCAGATCCTAATGCTACACCGCGTAAATTATAAAGCTAAAAGAATCGTCCCTTTGGCCTATAACAAAGCATATCAGCTGTCATCACTGTCCAGGTTGCATTTCAATCGATTTACAACTTGCGATAATTTTGCCACTCAGAAATAATTGCTTGAGTTACATGCACATTAGTACATATACTGTACCGTGATCCATTTTGACATTTTTGAATTAATTATATCTGACTGAAATAATGACAATAATGATACGACGGTTTGAAACCAAGATTAACTCCAATTCACGTAAATTTCTATTTTAAAGCAGGAATAATTGATGGTGTATCAACATAAAATAAAAACCAATATCCAAACAGCAAAAAATTAATAAATCAGAAAAAATTGAGATGCTGTGATTATTGGTAACGAATTTTTATTTCAAATATAACTAGGCATCCTAAAATTCTATTCTACACCACGTAAATTTTAAAACTAAACCCGTTATGCCTGATGCTAAACAAAACGAGTCAATTGTCATCTGGTCCAGGCGGTTGTTTCGCCAGGTACTTACATGCGACTGAAATAATTACATAGAAAATACGGCTATATTGAAAGAAACTTAAATTAAAAATGTTTCATATCCTAATGCTACACCGCGTAGATTATAAAGCTGCAGGCATCGTCTCTTAGGCCTATAACAAAGCATCATATCAGCTGTCAGGTTGCATTTCAAGCGATTCACAACTTGCGATAATGTTGCCACTCAGAAATAATTGTTTCAGTTACATGCACGTTACTACATAAACTGTACCATGATCACATCTCGACATTTTTGGATTAATTATATCTGACTGAAATAATGACAGTAATGATACGACGATTTGAAATCAAGAGTAGTTCCAATTCACGTAAATTTCTATTTTAAAGCAGGAATAATTGATGGTGTATCAACATAAAATAAAACCAATATCCAAACAACAAAAAATAAAAAACAACAAAAAATAAATAAATCAGAAAAATTGAGATGCTGTGATTATTGGTAACGAATTTTTATATTTCAGCACACTTCCAAGAGGACTAAGTCGTAGATTACTGCTATATTTACATAAATTTATGGCACCGCGGTTATGTTGCAATCCTCGGTATCCACATTTAAAAATAAACTTTTTTTAGTTAAGTATCATGGAAAGAATATTTTTCATTAAATCCACAGATACATCCTTAACAAAGCTTATACCTAGCTATATAATCCCAGGCAAAGTTTACACATAAAATCGCCAAAAAAATTACACATAATGATTATAATATCAGCTTTCTTAACGTTACAATTGTTATATATCCATTTAAATTTTCGGTATTACGGTTAACGTGGAATCCTCCATATCAGCATTTAAAAATATTATGTTTTAGCTGAGTTAAATATTGCTTTCAGAAATAATATTTGGCTAAATGAGAGTGAAATAGACCGACAACATCGTCTGCAACGTCAAAGAGAACTAGATGAAATAGCTAGAGCAAATGAAAGTAACCTGCACCGAGAAAAGCGATTGACCTATAACCAACCGGGTTCTATACGCTAAATCCATAGCTTCTGAAAGCGCACAGAAGAAAGAATGTTTTTTGAACCGTGAAAGCCTTTCTAAACAATAAATGTTTATACTTCGCACAATAATTACAACCACGAATTACTACTGTTAATTTTTCAGGAACCTTTTCTACTATTGAATCAATTGCATCATGTTAAAATATGAATAAAACAACTCTCTGACATCAGTATGAAAACCGAACCTAACGTATTAACCGAAACAAAACGAAACTATTCAGAATACATTAACAGTTCATGCCTTTCCACGTTAATGTCTGATAAAAGAATAAAATCGGTACATAATTTCTACACCTGCCAAGGCACGCGCGCGTGAAGCAGCGGGCAAATGCTAGTTGTATATATAATCATCATAATCATAATCAGTTTTCTGCCCTAGGGAAGGTTCCACTTGGCTGCATGCTCTTCAGTCTTCTGCCTTTCTCTTAAGGCTCATGTAGTTGCCGTTTTCCTTGATGTTATCTGTAATTTTGCACCTCCTTCTTCCTCTTAATCTCCTGCCACAAACTCGACCTTTCAAGGCGTCTTTTATCAAGCACTCCCCTCTTAGCAAATGTCCCATCCAGTTCTTCTTTCTCTCTTTTACGACTTGGAGTATTTTTCTCCTTTCACTAACCCTTTCTAGCACTTCAACTTATTTTATCCATCCAGCTTATCCTTTCCATTCTCTTCCACATCCACATCCCAAACGCTCCTAACCGTTTTTCATCTTCTCGCCTAAGTGTCTACGTTTCCGACCCGTAAAGAGCCACACTCCATAAAAAAAGCATTGTCAAAATCTTTTTCTGAGTGCGTTATCTATTTTTCAGTTAGTATCCGGCTTTTCCTATTAAATGCTTCCTTCGCTACGGCAATGCGAGTATTTAGCTCTTGGTGGCATCTCAAATCTTCGGAGATCGTACTCCCAAGATATTTGTATGACCTTACTTGACTGATATCAGCTCTTCCTAACTTACTATTTATTATTTTTCTTTCTTTTCCAAATCATACTCTTAGTTTTTGCTTTATTGATTTTCATTCCAAACGCTTCGTCTAGATCATAGGTGTCAAACTTAATTTTGCAGAGGACCGTATATTAAATTTAGAATGTGTAGGCGGGCCAGATTCAAATAAAAAAAATGTACTGAATTAGTATAACATTTTATTTATTTAATTGTATAGTATGTAATATACGGTTGTTAAAAATCATTGCGATCGCGGGCTGTATTGATAGGGCCCGTGGGCCGGATGCGGCCCGCGGGCCGTATCTTTGACATCACTGGTCTAGATCTTTCAGCACTCTGTTTAGACTTTGTCCCCTTTCTGCCAACAAGACCATATCATCAGCAAATCGTATGCATTTTTTCTCTTGCCACCAATACGCACTCCTCTTTTTCCATTTAAACATTTTCCAATAATTTCTTCTAGGTATAAATAGAACAATAATGGGAAAAGACAACAACCTTGCCTTATTCCTCTCCCAACGCTGCTTTCTCCCGACATCTCGTTTCAGATCTTTATTCGTACTTTCTGTTGGAGGCCTAAATATAGGTTCTGTATCAACCTTCTCTCCTTCAAATCTACACCTTTCCTCTTCAAGATATCCATCAGCTTCTTCCACTGCACTCTATCAAAAGCTTTTTCCAAGTCATTAAAGACGGCATAAATATCTCTTGCTTTCTCAATATGTCTTTCCCCTATGATTCTTCAGTGGCCGATAGCATCTCTTGTTCCTTTTCCTTTCCTAAATCCAAACTGTTCTTCTCCAATCCATCTATCTAACTTTCCGTATAGCATACGATAATATCCTACAAATGCTTAACAGCAGCTGCTGTAAGATATGGTTCTAAGGATAATCCAATAACATAATATAAATGTCTATGTTGCCTCTGACACTAAATAACGTATGTAGTTTTTCTTATTTTTAAATGTGGATTTATAAATGGTGGAGAAGTGCTTGAATGTTTTTATTGTCTCTTAAAGATAGCCAATGGCCAAATAGTGTATCATAAGTGCTTGAAATCTTATGTAAAGAAATGCCAATTTGACCGTCTAAATAAATATAAAATGCAATTGTCTTTGTGTAGCAGAGATAAAAAATTACAATACAAGGCGGATATATAATTTTTTTTTTTTAATGCAACGTTCCTTTAAATTGTCATGTTGCCTTTTGATTATTTACGATGGCTAGATGCAGAAATCCATGTAAGGAGAACAACATCCGATATATAAAAAAATCATGAATAATCGTTATTCATTTTTCCTCAGAAACTTTTACAGATCAAATTTCTACTACCACCACAAGCGATAACCGTCATCATTTTTGACGGGCGTTTAAACTAGTAATAAATAGGACCGCTGGTTTACAGTATGAAAAAATAGTATCTTAGACGCGATAATATCTTACAAAGAATTGCCTCAAGTATCGACAATTCCACATAAAACTGATTGTATCTTGACCTCTTTTTTTTTTTAATTCAAATATCCCACTATCCAGAAAAACGTAAACACGTTAAATGCATCTAAATTCGGTATAGCCATACTTCTCATGTATCCCATACTAAAAAGCAGAAACCTAATTATGGAAACGAAACTAAGAATCTACCGTTCCAGCTCTACTGTACGGTGCACCGCATCAAAAACAAACATAGAAATCATACAATTGGTACAGAACAGATGTTTAAAAACAGTACTCAGCTTACCAAGATATGGCCCTACTGAAGGAATCCATGCGGCGAAGTCTACAAGAAAAATTGTTGACGAAATCAGAAAAGTAAGCCAAAACTTTTACAACAGAATTGATGAACACAAACAAAAAGAAAACAGACTCAATAACCTAGGAAGACTACAACCAAAGCCATGGCACAGATGTAAAGTACCAAGAAGCATTTTAACGTAACAGTCTAACAGTGCAGACGAACCCAGTTGAGGTTTTAAATAAGGTCAAGAGACCACAGCCATTTCCCCCAAATGTCATAAGAAAAGTATGTTCCCAAACAAAACCTAACATGACACAGTAAACTAGGCTGTAAATGCGGCGGTATTTCAACATTACAAAAAAATAAAAAGTAATAATAACATTATCTTTACCAGAATCTCTGTTTCGCGCAATATAAATTACCAAAATTTATTTTGTCATATACCTTCAACATAAAGTCAAATGTTTCTGACTTCAAGCCTCGTCGACGTCGAGTCCATTCGAGGCTGGGAAGGACGGTGGATAAGGAACGGGAAGAAATTTTGCCGTGGCCTTTTCAAGGAACCATTGCGAAATACCATACAACCTATGACATAACCAACTACGTCAATACAGCAATCGCATAAATACAATCACTCTATAGCAGTGTAAACTTGATCCAAATTGTTCACGGATAGCTTTTTTAAAAATGTTTTTATTAATTCGCTTTGGGCTGTCCGGGTGGAATTTAGTAATTGATTTTAAACTAACTTCAAGATGAGCTAGAGACTTGTAATTTTGCCCATAGCTCAAAACTGGATGACAATGCATGAAAATGTGAAAAAATTGGAAAAGTTGTCCGGAAAATTTGAAAAATCTGGAAAAACTGAAAGTACTATTTTCTATGGAGCGATTTGGCTAACGTTTTTAAAATGTTCGTAATAGTCAGAATAAGCTTTTTAGTTAATGAAAAATTGGAATAGTATCCCGGAAAATTGGAAAATTCGGAGGGAACTGAAAGTCTTTTTACCGTGTACCGATAATTAATGCTGTAATAGCTCTACTGACAATTTTATTGCACCGCAAATAATGTGAACTGATATGTAAGTTCTTTCATTGATTGCTACTCTCTTCACTTCTTATACTTATATATTCCTTGCGCCCAATGTTTTTCGCCATCAATCTTATAAGTATTTTAATAGCTATCAAAAATTTCCAAGTATAGATTTTAATGACAATTTAGAAGAAGTTTGAAATTTGTATGTGGTTTTATTCTTCATAAGGATTAGAGAAATTATTTTATACTTTTTATTCCATTATAAAAACATTGTACATTAACAAAAATGTTTTTTATTATTTTAAAATCTCTTATCTCGATTCAACTTTGTGAGTCGTTAGTGTTATCTGTTCTTCTGTAGCTTCTGCTTTCGGAGTAAAGGTTTTACTCAAAGCGATTACTACAGTTCGGTATATATCACTGTCAATACTTTCGCCCTCAATACAAGTAAAATTTGCCGCTTCTCTTCAACGGTGTTCCGCGTTATTTTGAATAAGCGGTTATTAATCCTTCTATATACATTCTTATAAGACTCCACTCGAATGTTTTACAAATCTGCAAACGATGCTACGTACCCTTCTCCTTCAACTATTATTCCAAGGATGCAATTACGACTTTATGGTCACTTAACCCTTTAACCGTTGCAGAACCTTTAGCTAAGCCTGTCCCATTCGGATCTCTACTACTGTAATACAGTTTGTTGCTTGGCAGCCAACAATTCAGATGGTTGTTTACCTGCCACCAGTTTTGTGAAAGTAATTGATTTGGTTGACTGAAGGTAGATTGAACTCACGTCATAGCATTATTACATAATCCGGAAATCGTGGGGCTTCATCATTCACATTAACTCTCAGAAACGGTGGCTGCGGCCTGTTACGGCATGTATCCTATACAAATTAAATTGATATAACTTTTCAAATAAAATCGACGTCAACTTCAAAGCGTGGGAAGTTTATACACATAGCTGTAAACAGACAACCTGCATTGGATTGCAGCCTGTTCCTTTGTGAAACTATGGAGTTCTTTTTATTATTATTATTATTATTTTATTGGCATTTGGGCTGCGCACCCATACAGCCATGTACAGGTTACATGGATACTACAATGTTATGGGACATCCCATATACATAATCATAAAAGATCAGCTGCAGTGAGAGTATTATCCTCTAATTAAATCTAAACATTTTGTAGGAAGTGGTTCGACATGTACAGTTAGCTTTGACATCTGCGTAGGCTACTTTGCCGTATCCATGATGATACAAACTGGGGGTGTTTACAATATACATAACTTACAATTAGTTCTAATTCATACATAACATCAGTGAAGGAGCATTGCTGTCCTAGGGAGTAGTGTGATCACCCGGACAACACGCTTGATATTATAACCTTGCTTATGTCTCACAATAAACATTAAAATTGTACAGAGACCTATCTATATAATGTTGCAGATACATAAATGTGTCTATTAGATTGTAACACCAATTCTTTTCATATGTTGATATAAAATCTTGTAGATCGCGTAATTCTCAGTTGATAGGAGTGTGGCAGCGCATGTGGGTAACGGGATTCCTGCTTTCGTGAGGAATCGTAGAAGGAGGTCTGACTCAGTCTTCTTCCTACTGCAACCGAACAGGAGGTGATTTGTATCCTCAATTTCGTCACATATACAGTTGGGCATGTCCATGACGTGAATACGGTGGAGATGTTGTTTGAAGCATCCGTGGTTGAATTTGAGTCTGGCGATGCATGTGCTAAACCTGCGGGTGCATTTATACTTCTCGTACCACTGCTTGGTTGGAATCACCGGGTGTATGAGGCCATAATGGTGACCTCTGGTCAGTGATAGATTTCTTCCACTCCATATTCCACTTGGATAGTGCAATGTTTTTGATGAGACATACAGCGTCAGGATAGGGAATCTTGTTACTGTCTGTTATACCGCTACGTGCGGCTTGTTTTGCGTAGCGGTCCGCCATCTCGTTTCCACGGAGGTTACAGTGAGCTTTGACCCATTTGAATTCTACTGATTTTGTTGGAGCGTTTTAATTCTTGGACTACGTTCACGATGTCGTACACACGTTGATCATTGTGCCATTTACTGTGGTGGTATTTTAGTGACATCAGGGCCGATCTAGAGTCCGATAGGATTACAAAGGCTGTGCTTGGGGAGTTTTTGGCGTAATTGAGTGCTTCAAGTATGCCCCTTAGTTCTGCAGTCATGATGGAACATTCCGCAGGAAGCTGAATAGTCCCTTTACGTCAAATTTTGGAGTGAAGAAAGCACATCCTGCCGCGTCTGGAGCTTAGATCCGTCCGTGTATATGTGTTCCGTTTGGGGACGATTGTACAGAAATTGGTACACATTTGTTCTGTGGCTTTCCGGCTGGGGCGTCGCTTCCATATCTGTAAACACTTCCAAGTTTGTGACGGTGCTCCAATACGAGGCCTCATAGGATGGCATTTTTGTGTTTTGTCGAATGCTCGTACATATCTTGTAGGATTCTAAATATTCCGCCGCAACTGGAGGCGTTTTTTTCTTTACCCAGTAGTTGGCAGTGAGGCATTGCATTGCGAGATCGTGAATTGCATTCATCAGACTACTACCAGCATATTGGCTGTGTTTGAGGAGGAATTTCGAGCTAAGAAGGCTCCTGCGGATGTTTAGCGGGGGTTCGAGTGCTTCGACTAAAAGCGCGTTCGTGGGCGTCGATTTCATTGCGCCTACACATGCCCGGAGAGCCTTATATTGGGCTTTGTCCAGCTCTTTGAGTAGGGTTTCCGATGCTGACCCATAGCATATACATGCATAGTCGAAGTGAGGGCGCACCAAGGATTTGTATATCCTTAATAATATTGCGGGGTGGCCACCCCACTTGATGCTGGCTATTGCTCGAATGAGATTGGTGGCCATATCGCATTTCTTGATTATGTTTTTTATGTGAGTACCCCATTTGAGTTTGTTGTCGATCCATACGCCCAAATATTTCACCGTGCTTTTTACGGGGAACGTGAAGGGTCCTAATTTTATATCGACCCTTGCGGGCATTCTATGACGGGTGTATATGGATACGGCCGACTTCGTAGGTGATATGTCAAAGCCATTGTTGAACAGCCATTGTTTGAATTTATCCATTTCCGACGACAGCTTCCGGAGGCATTCTTCCCATGAGTCTCCTATTATGAATATACAAAGATCGTCGGCGAATTGGAGGATGGTGATACTGCCACTCATAGTATGGTGGAGGTCACAAGTGTACAGGTTAAATAGCAGCGGCGCAATGAACGGAGCCCTGAGGACAGGCCTCGATTTGTTTTCCTGGATGCCACAGGGGAACCTCCCCGCGATACTACAAGCCACCTGTCTGAAAGCAGTGCCAATAGATTTCCCACAAAGACTTGTGGGATCCCTAGGCGGCGAAGTTTCTTAGCTAGGATCGGAAGGGATACATGGTCGTATGCGCTGTTTATATCGATGTATGCGGCGATCATAAATTTGTTTTTGGTTAAGCAGGAGTGGATTTTCGTTGTCAGGTGATGCTAAGATATCCTCCGTGCCTTTACCTCTTCTGAATCCGTACTGTGTTTCAGGGAGGAGCGAGTGATGCTCTAGCCACCATTCCAATCTCTGTTTGATCATGCGTTCCAGGATTTTGTTGGTACACGACAGTAAGTTTATGGGTCTGTAGGAGTCCACCCTGCGGCCGTCTTTCCCTGGCTTCCTCACGGGAACCACCCGCGCTGTTTTCATCTCCTTAATTTGAATTCTATTCGCCCAGATCCTGTTCAGAATACTGCACAACTTTGTTTTTGCTGAGACTGGCAGGTTCCTCAGCATGGCGTAATGGATGTTGTCCAGGACCTGGCGCTGTGTCAGATCCATGATTTAGAGCAGAGTTGAGTTCGTTGAGTTGGAACGGGTGCAGCAGGAAGTGCGGCTCAGGCGCCTTGGGTTCTTCAAGGTTGGGTTCCACCCAAGCGGGGTTAAGGAGATGAGGATGTTTTCAGGATGTCGTTCGTTATAGGAGAGGTTCCAATTGCCGGGGAGGCTGAGTGCTTTAATTTCCTCAAGTTGTGCCATATTTCAGGTATGGGCGTATCTTTGTTGAAGGATTCGCAGAACTCGTTCCATTTATCTCTTTTCTTTCTCTTGACTATCTTCTTGACGCTAGCCTGCGCTCTGCAGTGGGCAGCGTGGGGCAACTTCTAAATGCACGTAGCGTGTCTCTGCGTCGTTGCACCGCTTCCCTACATTCGTTGTCCCACCAAGGTATCCGTTTGTTCTTCAGAAAGTATACGGGTTTCTGGGCGGGAATGGAAGCGTTAGCAGCTTGATTAATATCGTTTATCAAAAGGCGGTAATCCGACGCAGCATCAGCTCCGCACTCCCAAGTTGATGTGAGTCGTTCCAAGCCAATTTCAAATTTTTCCCCAGTCAGCCTGGTGAATTTTCCATTTGTTGGTAGGGAAGATGAACCGTGGCGCTGAGGTGTCAGAACTGAAGCGGAGTAGGATGGGTAGGTGGTCAGATCCCATCGTGTCTTCGACTATTTCCCAAGAGATGTCCACGGCTATATTCGCCGATACACAAGAAATGTCCACTGCAGAAGGACCCTGGCCTGGCGCATTGATCCTGGTGGGGTCGCCATTGTTCAATACAACCATGTCTTCTTCCTCTAAAATAGTAGCTATAGTGTTACCCATTTCGTTTGTACTTGAACTTCCCCATAGAATGTTATGGGCGTTAAGGTCTCCTAAGAGAAGGACCGGTTTCGGTAGGGGTCTGAGGAGGTTCGTGATGGCTGCTTTCGATAACTTCTTGTTCGGTGGTCTGTACATTGATACGATGGTGACCTCTTTCTTGCTGAGACGGATTCTAGCGGCACATATATTAAATTCCGTATCTTCCGTGCGGAGGTGTATTGGTTCATAATAAATAGAGTTTCTAATTAGTATGGCAGAGCCCCCGTACCATCAGGACGATCTGATCTAATGGAATTATACCCCTTGAATAAAAATCGTTCGCCTGGTTTCAGCCAGGTCTCACTGATGGCCATAACGGCCACCTTATTAGTTGAGGAGTATTGCAGCAAACTCTCTTTGTTGGCCCTGATGGATCTTGCATTCCATTGAAGGATGATCTCGCACTGCGGGGCTGTTCCGAGGTTTCTAACCGGAGCCGCCATTGTCTATCCCGCTTATGGACAGGGAACGGAGCAGAAGTTGTTTTACATTAGGGGCGTACAGGGAAGGATCCAGCAACTGGTTTCCTACCAGTTGATTTATCACACACATTATTATTTCAAACATTTTGTTGACCGAGGATTCGGTAGATGGTACGTCAGAATGGTTATTTACCGGATGGGGAGGGTATGGGTTGCGGACGATCGGTTCGATGTGCCTATTGTACGGAATCCAATAGTTTTTGTAGGACCTGTCTACCTCACTGCTTGTGGTTCTGCCCGCTTTCAGAGCTAGGAGGGTGAACTTGGTTCCTGGCCGGAAAGGATGGTAGGGAGTTCTCCAGGTCAGTGGGGGTGTTTACCAGCGTAGGAGTGGCCTGTGGTATCTGCGCCTGTTGGGGAGGATAAATCTGGACGTTGGGGGGGGCGGTTGTAGGATTATGCTGTGCTATGTTCCAACCACTTTGGTCATAGATTCCTTCGTGGGTGGCCATGATTGGAGATGCATGTTCGCTCTTCCTAGGCTCGCCGCCATACTGGCGTACGATGGGATGGAGATTTTCTCTAGGGCTTGCTTATAGCTTAGATTTTCCTGGGCCATCACCTGTTTGATCTTCTTTTGTTTGACGTATTCGGGGCATTGTCTGTCGAAGGATGGGTGACCGCCGCTGCAGTGGACACATATTGGGGTACTTTGGTTCACACATTCTGTTCCATCATGTGGATTTGTGCAAAAGGGGCATCGTTTGCTGCTTCTGCACTGATTGCTGGGGTGCCCAAAGCGGAGGCAGTTAAAGCACTGCATTACCGGCTTAATATAGGGATTCTACAGGACATCTCACTCCATGTATATAGACATAGTTGGGGCGCCTCTGAGCTTTGAAAGTTAGGAGACATACCGGAAGCGGGATTTCCTTCGTTTGCTCATTTTCTTTCGATTTTCTAATAAACCTTTTGACCTTCACTACTTGATATTCACACCTCACAACCTCCATTATTTCTTCCTCTGATATTTCGGTCATGACGTTTCTAATAATCCCTTGCTGTGTAATGAGAGAGAACGGAATGTAGGCCCTTAGGCCATTTCGCTCCCAAACAGAACTCGTGATCAGGCTGTTGGCCGATGCTGCCGATTCATTTCAATCTTGACGCGATTTCGCCCAGCAGGGGCTATCTGGATTATGTTGTTACCTATATCCTGACTGAGGGAGTACATGATGCGGCCGATAGCCATTGGGTGGATGCGTCCAATGTTTTTGTCCTGACGTGGTAGGGACCTAGATCATAACTTTCATAATGTGCTGGCGCCGCCCCATTTACCTGCAGGATGTTGTTTTTGGTGGCCGTTGCTGGCTGCTGTCGCTGTGCATGTTCCGGCTGCGATGAGTCCATACTCATGTCAGCTGGTGGCGGAGGATGCCGTGAGGAACGGAGAACCTTGCTGCTTCCGCTGCTGGCGCCGGTGCCGATGTCGTTTGCGGAGGCGAAGGGGCGTTTCTGCGGTATATGTGCTACCACTTCATCTTCTCTTCTCGATTGCTGGTCACGTTGGATTAAAGTAGGATTGAAGATTGCTGGTGGAGTGTTTACAGTATTGAGAACTGAGCTGACCACGTCCATGGTTGCACTCGTATCACTGCTCTGCGATTGGAACTGCACATGGCTGCCACTAGTGTTGTCTTCGTCTGCTGGGCCTATGATTGTCTCACCATTTGCCTGGCAGAGTGTCGACGGCTGGAGCTGGAGCTGGCCGCCTTCGCCATAGTCCCCGCCGTACATGACGGCGGCAGGCTATGTTGAATTAACAGATGTGTGTACTTGGTAAACTATTGCACTATTTCACCACGAGGGTGGGAAAATACCCACGGTGAACTAGTCCGTAGTTCCGGGAAAACACTGCCCGGAGTCCGCGAAGCACTTAACCGCACACAACGCTGATCCGCGAGTATAAGGAAGTTTACACTACAAGAGCTGAGACTCGACGTATGGAGGTTTTTTTTTTTTTTTTTTTTGCTTTCGGCGACTAAGCCATTCAGCCAGCTCAATGTGTTTTATGATACCTCTTCATGTGAATTTTAGTTTATCCAGTGCGTTTATGCTTCCTATGTATAGACACCACAGGACGGACAGGACATTCACACAGACACACAACACTTAAACATCCATGCCCGCGGCCGGATTCGAACCGGCGACCTTCGGCACGTGGAGCTAGTGCTCTAGCCCCTACGCTACCGAGGCCGGCAACGTATGGAGTTCTTCTTCCATATATGTGATTATTTTAGGCCATTTCTTCCACACTTCCTTGTTAAATCGATAATTATTCAATAAATGTGCCAATACAACTGTTGTTGGATATTGTTCTCTTCACGTAGAGGTATCTCCAGCGTATATTGTTTTTCTGTAATAAGTGATTAGTTTTAACTTTTGAACATAATTGTTTTTGTTTATATGTAACGAAACTATTCTTATAAATAGGAAGCATAATGTGACATACATATTAATAGTTTTTGAAATTTTCAAACAGAAAAGCTTTGTTTCCATAGATATAATGAGATAGGGTTAATGTTGTAACTTACATTTGCGTTTTGAGTTGTGGTTGTTGGTCGCCTGTGACATCAACGAACATGCTGCTTCCAATGTTGCACTTAACTACACAGTTTGGATGCATTGTTTCTGATGCACGTCATTGTCAAATTTCAGTTTTCCTGTGGCGCTAAACAGCATTAAATACACAAAACTTCTTCACAACAATAATTTAACACCACTTTGTGCCTCCCTCCTCCTGCACACAGGCACATAATGGCTAAAACAAAGCAAAACACACACAAAATGCAATTGAAAAATTCAAACTCTCCTCTCACAACACTTCTGACAGAGCACCGGTGGGTAAAAACAGTTGAACAACAGCAACACGCACACAAAACTGAAGTTTGACAGAGACGTGCATCAGAAACTGTTCATCAAAATTGACTACCAAAGAAGTCATAAAATATCAACTACATCCAAATTGTGTAAGTGCAATATTGGGGACAGCATGCTGGTTGAGAGCACAGTGGACCAACATCCAAACCTCAAAAACTAAAATATAAATGTAAGTTACAGTATAAATTCTATGTTATTATACCTATGGAGACAAAACTTTTCTTTATGAAAATTTTTAAAAAAACTTATAATACGTAAATATTTCACATTATGCTTCCAATATATAAGAATAGTTTCGTTAGATATAAACAAAAACAATTACGTTCAAAAGTTAAAACTAGTCACATACTACAGAAAAACAATGTACGCTGAAGGTACCTCGACGAGAGGCGAAACGCGGTCGTGAAATAAAGAAATATCCGTAAACAGTTGCATTGGCGTATGTATTAAATAATTATCAACTTTTTTTCTAACGTTAGGCATCGGCTGCCTTAATAGGTTTCACGCACTATTGGCATTGTAAACTTTGGGGCTTTGGTTTTACGGCCCCAAGGATTTTATACTTACTGCCAGGTCGTGCTAATTACTAATGGAGGATGAGAAATGTAGCCAACTGTCTGCGAAATTGTGTAACAATGTTCTGTGGAAGATAAATGTACTTTTTTGTTGGTGAAATATGTAATTTATAAGCTGGAGATTGGGGACTGTCGTATCAACCTGCAAGGCACCTCGTTAATTGGTAATAATTAGCGTCCTGGTGGCACTACTCAACACGGCGTGTATTTCAGTTCTCAATTGAATGTTCCTATAATTACAGGTTCAGTCTTTATCCGGTCGCCAGCGGGGATACCGCAACTAATTCTAAGAATTTACAGTCATTCACAAAATTAATCACGTGAAACAGTCTGCAATGGCAGTTACCAACAGTATGAGTAGGAATCGTCACAACATAAATCACAAAAAAAGTTTGCATTCAGAGCACACATTTATTATCTGGATAAACATAAAGAAAATACACCGCCGAAGTACCCACCAGTTACAATGACCCGTGCAATCGAACTTCTCTTCCAAAGCGTGCAGGATTCGAACCGAGTAGTTACACGTAATATGTGGTGCCACTATCACAATAATTTGTTCGGAACACCGTCCCCGTTTGAGTACACTGACAATCCAAGTACTTCTTGAAATCACAGAACCAGTTAGCAGAACAGTCACAAGCACTTTTTTTTTAAGTAATCGTCCTCGCGGTATCGTTCTTAACAAACGGCCACTCCCTCCATTAGCTTCACACGTTGCAGCCGCATACTATAGACTCCTGCCATCTCACCGTCAAAGATAATCCCTCACCGACACTACTCTCGATTCGCGTCAGTTCGATTGCATCGTTACAAACCGCCTAAACCAGCATTCAGGACGGTCGGTATGTGGATGTCGGGGATAGTGCCCGGTCCATTATGCGGCATCTTGACGCTCTGAGCCAGACTGACAGGTCTTCCTAAAAATGATCGTGCTATTGCTAAAAATAATGAAGTACTGTAGTTGGTGTTTCACACGAAGATCTTCTAGCCTGCCCAACACTCTGCCCGCAGCGCTTGTTCTATGTATTACTTTTTTTTTTTATCTGCTTAACGTCTCTCTAACAGCGAGGTCTTATAGAGACGGGAAAGGACGGGGGGGGGGGGGGGAAGGAATAGGAAGGAATTCAGCCATGGCCTTTAGAAGGAAGCATCCCGGCATTTGCTTGGAGTGATTTGGGAAACCATGGAAAACCCAAATCTGGATGCCCGGACGGGGATTCGAACCGCCGTCCTCCCGAATGCGAGGCCAGACGCTAGCCGTTACACCACCACGCTTGGTCTATGTATTACACCTGACGGTGGTTCGCATTGGCCTGGTTTGAAGACGGTGGCTGCATAGCACGCATTCTGATATCGGAGACTCCTTCTCCTATTCGGGTAGTCTGACAGGCCTAACGTGCTCCATCAGGCCGCCAACTTCAGCCAAACACATGGTCGCGTCTTGGTGTAACTGGATCAGTGACAGCACAGACCTGCTGTCTACCGGGCAGTCACTGCAGCACTAAAGGGAGGCGATATATTTCGCACACAGCTTCCATGGCTGAATGGGATATCCGTTGCTTCCTCCCGTCACCAGTCGATCAGTGTAATGTTACATCTGAGGCTATCAACATGTTTTAATTAAATCAAGAATCTACTTATGTGATTCTCAGTTCACATTATGAGTAGTGAAAAAATAATTGTTGTCTGACATCCAACTTGTCTTCAATAAGTGGTTACCCACTCTTTCGACAAATGATAATTCATTATGGTTTTAATACTAACTATAATTTCTAACTAGTGTGCTGTCATCATCTTTTCAATATTAAGCCTGGTTATGTAACGGTACCGGATACTGAGCCACCGTATTTTAAAAATCAATTTAGAGTATGCTCTACGAAGATCGTTGGTCATTTCTTTCTAGCAAATGTTTCTTACTGGCCGTTCAGTCAACATATGTGGCTCAAGGCCAGGGTGCTCTAACCTACTCCACTGCACTTACCCGTTCATGCGAAGGGGAAACAGTGTTTAGCTCATAGGCATTGTAAGGGAGGGGGCAGTTAGGTGAGGGGAGTGAAGCGCAATGGCTGAAGGCTACTGCCTTAGTTTAGTAAGCAGTTATGTGACTTAGGACCGTTTACTCTGCTTTTTGTAACCAGTGCATAAACTTTAATGAACATTCCTGAACAAATCGTTTTAAGGCGTAGATTTTATCATCCTGATCCTTATTCTTTAGGCTAGTACCTAAAAATAAATACATACTTCCATTACTTTTATTACTAAGTATAAGGAGGCTGATAATTCATATGGTCTGCGAATTAAACATCTTAATTACACAAAGTAATTAGTGGACATAAGCAACGAGCATGAGATCATAAAACTACTTTGTGTATTTTATAAATTTAGGGTATGACATTTGCAATTAAACTTTAAGTGGTAAATTTGATAATGAGATCATGACTAACTGACAGTTTTAATTACGTTCACCATCAAATATGACAAAAGTCACACAGTGTCAAAAAAAAAAAAAAAAAAAAAAAAAAAAAAAAAAAAAAAAAAAAGGCCTTAAGACTTCAAGCACACAAGTTAACAGTTTTGAAAAAAAAAAATCATAGCTATGCATTGACAGAAATAATTCTCACTTGTTGATACTCTAATCTGATGCCTTCAATTATGTTTCGGTACATGCTACAACCATATGTTCATAATGCCCCGGGTAACAGCCAACATCAGAAGGTTCCTACCGTGATCACAGAGAGCATAACATAAGTAGTAGACTGTCCTTGACATGGGATATTATCTAATCCTTGAAGTCATCAGGCGACATCATAAGAGCGTAAACGTTTTGGCTTAGACCTTAAGGTGGGCAGATATAATCGACTGAAATGAATTTTAAACCGCAGAATTTTGAGGAAAAAAAAAAAAAAACACTAGACGACTAGATTTGATTTATTCTAGGACTACCATTTTCGTGCACCGATTTATTAACAATCTTTGGTATCTATCTGTTCATTATACGAAAATTTTATCATTTCTTGCTGTGTTTCCCGATAACATAGAGTGCAAAGTTTTTAACCTACACCATAAACTTACAAACGGTGAAAACAACTTCCAAACGAGGTAGGTAGTTTTGGTGTGGTGTGTAATATTTTTTAACTGTTAACGTAAGTAAAGAATAACATTTTCAAATACGGAATAAATTAATGAACGAAATTACCGTAGCATATTTTAGGTCAAATACTAAACTGTTAAACAGTGAACCAACTAACAGCAGCTCAATCTCTGGCCGGGATTTTGTTAAGTAACTTTGGCATCTACCCGTTTAGGTTACGTAATCTTTACGATAAAATAAATATTACCGTTTTTTGTAGTCAAAGACTAAATATTAATTATATTTAATTATGGCATGCTAAAATGTGTTCCTGTTCTAACAAACACGCAGAAACGAAATACCACAACGTTACATAACCCTTACGGTAAGGCAAATATCACAGTTTCGTGTTGTTGGGGTTTTTCAGGCTTTACTCCTCGTCGACATCGAAGTCGTCATAGGCGGTTGGTTTAGTAGAAGGGCACAGATCAGGTATACAGGGTGCTTCAAAAAAATGTATACACACTTTGAACTTCCATAGAAAATTTATTTACCGTTCTACAAAGTTAAATTTCAGGAAAATAGAAAGCTAAAAGTCCAATGTAAATCAAACATAAACAACAAATGTTAATACTGTTCAAATTGGTGACCTGCAGCATCAATACAATTCTGAGTACGAGTCACCACAGATTCTGTACATCGTATCAAAACGTCCAATGAGATTTCTCTACACACTGCTTGAATCTCATTCCAAAGAATGTCTAGGTTATGTGGTTTACGTTTGTACACCTCATCTTTTACTGTGCCCCACAAGAAGAAATCCAGTGGTGTAAGGTCTGGAGAGCGTGCTGGAAACTCGATTGGCCCCCTGCGTCCTATCCACCGGCCCGACAAATTTTGATCCAGGTAAGCTCCTACGACCCTGTGATAGTGCGGCGGAGCACCATCTTGTTGAAAATAAAAATCATCATTACCGTATAATGCACGAATGGCAGGAAATATGGAATCAGCAAGCATTGTTAGGTAATTAATACCAGTTACAGTGCCTTCAAATCGAAAAGGTCCAATGAGTCCCCTTGAAGACAAACCGCACCACACATTTACACCTGGCAAATTTACAGCTTTTTCAATTGTAATGTGAGGATTTTCTTCACCCCAGTAAACACAATTGTGCCTATTGACAGTTCCATTAAGTTTGAATTGGGCTTCATCCGACCAAATGATGCTACCCATAAATCCCGGTTCACGTATCACCATCTCCTGAATCCATTCACAAAATTGCAACCTTCTATCTGGATCTTCGTCACTTAGCTGTTGCACCAGCCTTGGAATGTAAACACGATACTTGCCTCTCTTCAGAATGCGTAGCACGCTGCTAGCACTTACATCACTTTCACGTGCCCCTTGCCTTGAAGATTTGTTAGGAGAGCGTTGAAACAGTTCCAAGACTGCCATTGATGACTCATCACTTGTAGATGTTCGAGGCCGACCTGAATGACCTTTATGCACATCACACACTGTTCCATGAACTTCGAACTTGTCTCGTATGCGTGTAATTGTTAATCTTGAAGGTGGTTCTGTATCATACTCCCTTCTCCACTGTCTTTGAACTTCATTTACATTCTCAAACTTCCAGTACCACTTAATAACCTGCTTACGTTCTTCAAAACTCAAACGTACGTCCCCCATGTTGATATTACAAATTCCAACTGATAATATAACATAGAGGGACGATTATGCTGGCACCTGGCGAAGAAATATAACACTAGCCTTGTAGAGCGGGAAAACAACAATAGTTTAAAGTGTGTATACATTTTTTTGAAGCACCCGGTATTTTAAGACGGCATACTGGAACGTTTTTTTGTTATAACTAACACACAAAAAACTAAATAGTACGTGATAAATTATCAATAGATTTCTTCAGTTCAAAATTGTGTTAAAAATTTATATTCGGTGTCTAATATACTGTAGCAATCTTCGTGCTCACACACTTAATCTATTTTTAACATTATGCTTTTACGAATGTTATCACTTACTCGAGTGATCTGATGTAGTGGTTTGATTTACATTTTACGTGTATTTTAACATACTACTTTTCAGAAAACAGGAAATAACCCAACAAAATGAATAGTCAGAAGCAATATTCACAGAATGCAAAGAGTAAGTATTTCTGTGTGATATAGTGTGGTCTTTGGTGAGTATATTCTGAGGTTAAGAAAAGAGCGTTTACGTTAAATGCACTTTGCTATGTGGATCCTATCTATTCTGGTTACAAACAGGTTAAAATTTCTTGCTCCGCCCCAGTCACGTAGTGTGATTATAAATACGTATCGCAGATTTAAAAGTAAACCATAATCCTTGAAACAGTAGTTTTGCGTGATGCTGTAACAAAGGGACAGACACATCCCAGTTACAGAATTATATATGAACAGAGTAAATAATGCAAAGAGGCATGTTAATTTATTTGCTCAGCTTTGAGCGAAATAAGTTTAGAAACTTTCCGCGTAGGCCTTATCCAACTGGAAAATTTAGAATAATGCTATCCTGGCTAAGCTATACTACAGGTAAGTGTTCTTCAATTTGTATTTCGGAAATTGTTATATAGTAATACAAAATAATTATAAAACACCCTCCTTAATCGCAACTAATTGCTGTAAGATTTATCTGAAATTGAAGCTCAAGATAAAAGAAGTTATACTAGTTCTTTAGATAAGAATAAGGTAAAAAGGACGATCTGAGTTTCTGTTACAACTACTTCTTAACAAAATAAGGTGATATAACAAGCATACTTGAAAAACTCTTGGCGAATCATCTTGTTTCCTACGACAGACAGTGCAATTTTATTTATTTATTTCGTTTCAGAAACATTCATTTTAACACAATTACAATCATCAAATTGTACTATACAAAAACTTGGTCACTTGCATTGCATTTTCTGAGGCCTCATATACAGAGCTAAAAATCGTTTATAAATCTAAGAGTATTTGTTACTCTTAACTTTCAGACGCAGGCGTAAAACGAAAATGTTTAGTCGTAATTATATCATAATTATTAAAATACAGATTTTATAGCTTACAGCCCACTCCAACACAATTTAATATTGTAAATAGGCCTAGAAAAAAGTAATATGCGTATGCATTTGTCGATATATTACATACCAAAATTGAGGAAGAAGTTAATACAATAATTGATTTTATTGTATTTATTACAATAACTTTTGAATTTTAAACAATGATCTTCATCTTGAGAGGTAACTAAATATTTCCATTTCATCGTCAAAGGATTATTTCTTTTTAAATACAAATAAGTCCATATGTAAATTAAAAATTCTAAAATATTTTCCTTGATGTACAAATTTTAAGAACAATTTTATTCCACAGGTTTGGAGTACAATTTATCAGCAAGATCGTTGAAACAAAAACATTCATTTTAATGTGCCGTAGCTGAATAGTAAATTCAATGATTCCCCACTTTAAAAATCAGAAAAAGTGCCTTACGATCTAACCTGAAGTGTTGTGTGTCACTTCTTATCTAGTAATTCTGGTCTCCCAGGTTCTGGGTGATTTTCCACCAGTACGCCACAGCAGGGTTGGGAACAAAATTATGAAGTGAAGGCCCATTCACTTTGATGATATTAAGTCATCTACATTTAGAGTATCCAAACAATTTCGTTTCCCAGTTTTCGTGTTGTTAAGCTCATTGAAACCTCGCTCAAGTATTGGAGTGATGAATAGAACACACAGAAACATTAAATGATTTTTAATTGATTTGGATTTTGATTGTCTTCACTATTTTCTCTTTGTCCCGAAACTGACGACTTGATAGAGTTTTTGTCCTTAGCCCATTTTTTTAGCGCAGAAATTCTTCAGAATCTTGTTCTTTGCTTGTGGTTACTGCCACAGGTAGATCCTTGAGGACTTCTTCAAACTCCTTTAATCCATGCTGTTTCTTCATTTTCTGGCATTCCTGGTTTATCGGTGCTTGTAACACTTTTATCACCACTACCTGTTTTTACAACTGGTATAAAGTTAAAGTCAGTAATTTTACAAACCATCTTCATTTTTTTGTTTGTTAAATGAATAATTCACGCAATAGAATTGTCTTCGTGATGCTTCCCCTACACTGCTGCCACATCTTCAGAAACGAATTATTTGAAGCTTTGAAATAGATCATCAATAGGAGAGGAATTACAATTGAAATTAATTATTATAATTAAACCTTGAACGAAAAACTGAAAACGAAGTTCTGTAACGTAATTTTTTAAGTTTTGATACTTAGGCGTATTTTTTACGCCTTTTACGAAGATTTCAGGCGTAAAACGAAAAAATTCAGGCGTAATTACGCCCAACGCCCGGTCAATTTCGAGCACTGCTCTTATACTAGATCATCTTCCGAGCAGAATGCTGGAGCATGTGCTGAACCGCCTGGTCTTCTCCGCAGTCGCTCTTGACGTCATTGATCTCCACATAGCACCATCTTGCTAGGCTGACTTTGGATCTTCCCACTCCTGATCTTAGACTCTTCAGAGACTTCCATATCAACCAACCCTTGTCATTGCCAGGCGGTGAAGTTTCAGACAATCTTCCGAAGCCAAGGGGAAGGGGAGCTTTAGCTTCTCTCAGTTGTTACCTGGCTTTCTCAATTTTAGTTGTAACTTCCTGTGATGTTCATAGGAAACTTTTCCTGGACCTCAGATTTTGCCTCTGTGGTAAATTTCCATGTAATGGATGAGTTCTTTCATGACCAACTTTCCTCCGTTCCTTGTTCGCTGCCATTTCTCTTAGAACAGAAGGTGGTGCTATTCGTGAGAGGTGGTGGAGCCATTCGACTGGAGTGGTTTTTGAGCAGCCTGTTATGATTCTGCAGGAGTCGCTGAGTGCAAAGTCCGCCGGTTTGGCGTGAGTGGAATTGTACCATACGGGACAGGCGTACTCTGCAGAGAGTGCAACGATTAATAGTTTCGCGGGTTATTATCATCAAAGTCTTATCACTGTAGAGGTTCTACACTATTTTTCATTTTAAGAAGGCAACTCAGCTGATTTACCTCGAGGTATATTACATACGATTACGCCCTTTACTTTGATTTCGTGAAAGTTTATCAATCTCTGTCTACCCTGTATAACACCTTATGCCCCGCATTAATTTTCAGATATTGATTCTAATTCACTAGTTGATTCAGCTAGTTGCAGTACAGTATTAATAGATACGGAGGGCTCCTTGCTGTAGTATGTGGATCAAATCCCCTGGTCATCTACATATAAATGGCCGCTACGTGACATCTCGGCTCCAGAAACCAACCTACCAAACTCCCGCGGGCCTTGTATTGCATGTCGTTAGTTATTTGCATGGTTAGCGAGAATAAACCGTGTAATTGGAACCGCTGTTCTCATCCTTACTGCTTGTAGAAACCTGTTCTTCTAATAGAGGAGAAAATAAATAAAAAACATAATAAACATTTAGTAACTAGATTTTCCGGGAGCGCTGCGTTTTATTTGCATTTCTAACCTTTCAACTGACACCCTGCAGCCTTCTTCAAAGTTACTTCATTGGTTTACTTAGCAACGGGCTCCAAGAGTCATAGAGTGCTAAGCCGTTTTCTTCGTTGTTCGATTTCTTCGAAATTTTTGCTTCCTCCTTCACTCGTCGAGGCCATCACTGCAGCAGCCTTGAGTTCCCAAATTCCATGGTGCACGCATCGAACCGATCTAGATGGGGTTACAGCAATTTGGAAGCAAATGGTCTCCCGCCACAGCGCGGGCCGTCTCTCCGGTGTAAACATCGCCACAACTACAGAGGTTTTCCAATACAGTCTGTGATATCTTATAGTCCTTTTGCAAGAAGTTTGCCACGTATTACTAAGCTCGGCGCTCGATGCTAACAAAGGACACCTTTGACCTCGAGGGCTCGGAACCACACGAAAACATGCTTGGAATAACAAGTGATCATAAACAAAACAGTGGTGTGTATCATTTATATGCAAAACGTTGCATTCTAACTCAAGTAACATACTGATTTTGTAAGACTGCAATGTGCCAAACCACAAGTGAAGATTCATGATCGCAATTTCATCATGAAACTTAACTTCACTCTGTGATTTATAATCAATCTACTGCACCTACTTATAAGCGTATGTTGCAATATGCTTGGCGAATGCCAGGTTATGAAATTGACATACCAATATCATCATTTGAAAATTTAATTACTGTGGCTTTTGATATTGAACTGTGTGAGTGCGAAAGTGATTTGGAATGTGATAACGTGGTTTTAGTGAGGTGTGCACATTGTTCTCTTCAACTTTGTTTTAATCACTTCATCGAAATCCCGCCTCTGCACTTTGAGGACTAATATAAGCACTATCAGGTGTGTGGTACTCCAGTATATCAAGTAATTTAAGCAGAGAGTTTTTGGCACTGTTGATTGAAAATGCAATGATACACTGACGTCATTGAATTACGTATAACTTCCTTCATATGGTATTGAAATCTTGTTACTTTGTTTCTCTCTATTAAAATGCTATCTGAGTTTGCAACATTTTGCATGGAAATGACACACACCACTTTTTTGTTTATGATCGCTTGTTATTCTAAGCATGTTTTCGTCCGGTTCCGAGATTTCGAGGTCAACGGTGTCCGTTCAGGCTAAAGATTAAAAAATACAAATAAATAACGCTACATTCCTTGAAAATCCGCAGAAGCTTAAGAAAGCATAATAAACGATATTTCTTTGGAGAGAGATCAAAGCGAAGAATATTGAGAGATTTTTTTATTGCTCTAACTGAAACCACATCTGGTGAGGTTATGATAAGGTTGCAGAAAAACTGATTAATGAAAACAAAATACTTATGACATGTTTTGTTTCTGTCCATAGATATTTATTGTAGAACACATTACTGTCACTACAAAATGAGATATATATATTTACATAAATGCAAAACGGTTTGAAGGTGCAGGTTAATCAATTATTTCTGGTATCTCTACATATATAAATCTGTAAGTGGGCTGGGTTCGTCTGTTCCATTGCCCAGGCATCACGCGAAACCGATAGAACCAATATGGATGGGGTTATCAGAGCAAATGTAAACCATTTGCTTCATAACTGCTGCATTTATTATCACTCTACATAAACGGACGAAGCATTAAATTATAATCTGTTCGTAACTAGAACAGACAAGCACCACAAATCACATTGCATTTAAGATAAAAACTCCTTTCGTAATCTAAAAAAATACAAAAGGAAGATCACTCTACATCACAGATAAATAATGCTCCATTATTTGGTTCTTTTAATACTGTTCTTTTTTTTTGTCATTTAATTCTTCAGTTCTCTAAAAGACAGTACATCAGAATACGCGGAAAACTTATACTAGGCAGTTGAGAAATGAATAATAATTCAATAAATTGTGATATTTACCTTACGATAAAGGTTAAAAGTACGTAGATACGTATCGATACAAAAACTTGATATTCCTCTTCGCATTAAAATTCCTAATTTTCACATAGCTTTATGATAATTTGACTATCTAGTATTTAAATTTTTCTACATTGCATTACTATAAAATATAGAGAAAAGAAAATCAAAACTTTCTGGTACATGGAAGAACACGTAAAATGAAAAATTATTTAAAAGAAGCGAAGTGTCTTACAGGACAATCGGGTTTTTTCCTGTTCGGGGATAATAATTCTTAGTGGAAAATAATAGAAACAACGGTGATATCATTCCGCCACACACTCCGTGTGAAGCAGCGAGTAAATGTTAATAACTATAATTTAATTCAACTGCAATGGAGTACACGCTCCGGTGGCAATTTCCCTACACACCCAACTTTCCCCTATCCTGCACCCACCTACATTTGCCCTCTACAAATTTTATCTTTAAATTCTTTTAACGTTTTCGGTAAATTATTCATCATTTCTCTTGGTAACTCATCACAATCCCTGACACCCTTACCTAAAAAAGAAAATCTTCCCACACCCTTGTGCCTGAAATCGAGTGCCAGCTTGTGGTCATAATCATCTTTTCCCTTCCATGAACTACTTTTCATACCTACTCCAATGTCTTTCCGTGCCTCATCACCAGTACACGCCCTGTACACTCCCATGACCCTCCTCATCCTCCTCCTGTCTTGCAATGAATCCCATTCCAGCTCCTTTATCATATCTGTCACTGATTGTATTCTGCGATAATTTCCAGAAACAAATCTAGCAACTCTTTTTTACACCCTAATTCCCGTATTTGATACACAAAATGTGGGTCCCATACTACACTACCATATTCGATCAATGGTCTGACAAAAGTTTTGTAACCCAATTCCTTTACTTTTCTCGTGCATCCCCTCATCACTCTCTCCAACAAGTGCAGAATTTTTAAACCTTTTCCTATCACCTGTCCAATGTGTCCTGCCCAGTTAAGCTTGTTATCAAATGTAATGCCAAAGATATTTACATTTCAAGTCTTCAGCAAGCAATTCTTTCTCCACCTTATATTCATAATTAACCTTTTGTTTTTTATTTGTGTACCTAATAAGCTGACTCTTCTTTTCATTTATCTTCATCCCATGTTTACCAACCCCACTAGATATCCTGTCCAGATCACCCCGCAACTGTTTACAGTCCTCTAACGTTTTGATCCTTTTATACAGTATTATGTCATCTGCAAACAATCTAATTTCAGATAGTAAACAATCAACACAATTATTCATTAGAATAGAATTGCAAATCTTTGTTCCCGTGTGTTATTAATGTTATTTTGTTCCCAGTTTACACCTGATTAATTTAAATCCCCACCAATGATGATCATTCTATTCTCACCTCAGAAATGTGAGTATGAATTTAATTTTTCCCCAAGAGCCTCATCTTCATCTGTCATTCTTCCACTGCGGTAAGCAGCCAACACCCTGATTTTTTATTTTTTATTACCCCAGAAATCTACCCCAAGTAACTCATGGTCTTGATCTATGAACGCCAGTGATCTGTGGTAGTTTTTGCTAACTAGTATGAAGACTCCTTCAACAATTGCTCCTCTATCTCTTCGGTACACTCTGTAACCATCAAGAAAAACCTCACTGTCTAGTACCTCTCTACCCCAATTATTGCTTGTGGTTCGTGTATCTCTATTAAGTTTGCAAATTCGATTACTTTTTTCATTATACTTCTACAGTTTATCATTAACACCCTTATTACCGGCTTTATATTTTTAGCATGTATCTCCTCTTTCCCAGTTTTACCCCAGCCAGTTATTAATTCAGCAACTTCATTTATTTCTTT
Organism: Vandiemenella viatica; assembly: GCA_031002005.1. Classification (NCBI taxonomy): domain Eukaryota; kingdom Metazoa; phylum Arthropoda; class Insecta; order Orthoptera; family Morabidae; genus Vandiemenella; species Vandiemenella viatica. Next base: position 146,708,067 of record JARYHS010013630.1, read on the forward strand.
AACATCTTAACATGTAATGCAGTAGAATTCATGTAGTTTGAGCACTTTTTCTTCTGGTAAATAACCTGTAGATACTAATAAAATGTTAGAATCAGCTGACTTATTCCAAGTTAAGATTGCGTACTGTATTAAATTTTTGAAAGATCACACATGACATCTTAATACTCATTAAAACCGTAATTTACTTCAAACGAATTTTATAAATCGTAATAATTAAGCTAACCAGAAGAAGATTTATACATTTTTAAAATGAATTTACAGTATTTTGGAGATTTTTTTTACCGTATTTGGTACATCGTGTGACGTAACTTCATTCTTCTGACGGTCATTCTAAAAGCCATGCGAATACCGTTGAGTATGTGCTGCCATGTCCACCTACTATTGCGATAGGGGAACGTGTAAATGGGGTTCTGTTATATTACGCGCTGTAATAATACCTCAGCGAAGCGGTAGACGCCATCTCACCTCGGTACACAAGGACGAAAATTACTAAAGTTTGCGGTTTAACTAACACACGAAATAGATCTTCACCCCTAACAACCGAGCGCAGTTATAAATTCAATCATAGGGAAACTCCTATCGAATATTTCGTTTCAAATTCTGTTAGAGATGTTAAGGCTTCACAAGTTTTTAGTGACGCTCGTAATATCAAAAGGATGCATAAGCCAATAGATAGAGAATTTTTATTTTATACGATTATTAACTACATTACTACGAATTATAAACGCAAAAAAATCGTAACTGGATCACTGATTTAACGGGGAATTTTGCATTAATTTCTCAACTAATTTATACTTAATTACAACCACAATTTTCCATACAGTTTAAAAATTATAATTTAGATATAATATAATTCAAGTTGCACTTTATTATATATAGTAAAATCAAATTAGTGGATATAAATTCAAAAACTACAGTTTCTTTTTAGGAATTCGTGTTGTGTGACCTAGAAAGTATCTTTACGTACGCCTGAGATGCCAGCAGGCTTTTAAGGAGTATAGTATTTTTTCGAGTGAATGTGTGTTTGTTTTCAGGATTAATTCTATAGGTTTGACATTGTTTATTAAACGTCTCGAAGCTGTATCATCGCTACAGTATCATGGGTAATTTTTAAGATTGAGAATGACCTACACGCAGCCAACTAGGAGATTAGTTAGCAATCATTGTGAAACTAATCAAATCTATATGCCTCGAAGAAGAAACGTATTGCAACGTTTAATAAGGCTCAGTTTAGATAACAATAAGCAATACAATCGTTCGGACGCCACAAAACAATATACAAACAAAAAAGTATAATTCTTAATTTCCTCTGCTGTGACTTACCACTGAAATGTCTCAACATTAGTGCGTGCTACACCCATCACCTTGCGTAGTAATGTGGAGGGCAGTACTCCACAACAGCGACTTCCAAGGGAAATGTAATTGGGGTAGTTTCATATTGCCTTCTCCAGTGTAAACTGTTCATGAAATTGTATATGTGGATGAATATGACAGTGTGAATTATTTACATAGTGGGTGAATGATGAAAGAAGGGAGGAGACGAGACCCTGTGATGGCCCAAGCAGGCCTACGTTTTCGAAAGACACCGGGGGACTTAACGTCCTTATCCGACGGACGAATCACCTCTGTCAGTGTCATATGCGCTTAGTCCATTCGTAGTGATCAGCGGTTTCGGATTTTCCCACAACACCTCGGTAGACCATCCGTGAATAGGAATCGTGTACCACCACCTTTCCTATCATACTGAATAAGTGTCGAATGATAAAAATCTTATCACCACCAAGACTAGAATGAACTGACCCTCGGATAAACACTAGACGCTGTCATGGAGTCTCAGCGACCAATATAAGAGAAACAGGTAGTGTCATGTTTTATATAATTTTAGGAAAAATATTGAAAACAAAACAAAACAAAAATGTGACTCAAAACAAAAAATATATAAAAAAATTATATAGGAAGAGGTAAACGAAGGAAGAAGGCGTAAAATAAAGATAAAAATACTTGGAGGTTAGTGGTATGAGAGAATCGATGGAATTGGTGGTTCGAACATATTAGGTTCGGAACTGCTCTGAGGATGTGAAAGTAGCCTTGTGTTCTGGGTGATACACAAAGTCTGCGTGAAGGTAAGCCCACAAAGCGGAGACGCCAAAGCCGCTTACAGTAGAAAGGAGAGCAAGATATCGTGCAGAGAGAACATATCGCGAGGAATCGGGATCGATACTGTTTGATCGGAAGAAATTTCTCCAAAGCTGTTTCTGTGGGTACACTGCAGGCCCGATGGACTCTGCCGGTGAACAGTTTGAGGGGCGCTGTACTTGTTGCGGCTTTACAGGCAATTTGCATCCCCCGGACGACCAGATTGAAACTGCGGCAGTGCCGTGAATACCCTAAGCAGATAAACAGCAACGACTACCGACTACGTATGCACCGCAGGCCTCAACGTTCCTGCTGAAGGCTGCTCTCCCAACCTCAAACTCTGTGACAAGCCTCTTAGAGGTAACGCAATGACCGTCAAACTCAAATGCTTATAGCGACCGCAATAGCAGAGTTCTTCACCATTCGAAAGCTTTAATGTTTAAGTCCTTTTTCAGAATTCTGTAATATATCTTTGTAGGCAGTAAATACTTAAGAGCATTAAAAACATCTCGGAACAGAAATTCGTCTGAAGCTCATTCAGGTAACACTACAGAATTGATTTCACACTGATAATGTCATTCACTGTTGGGAAACAAATTAAAGAAGAGATAATTTTGTACATGGAATAAGTACAATTTTTCATAGTTCGTATATACCTCTCCTAAATAAAGATAAGCAAAGAGATTATCGACTTCCCAGAAATGATATTCAAATCATAGATAGTGAAGTATTGTCGTGACTATTTCTTGTACCTTGTGAAAACTGAGCTGATGCCTCGGTTGATTAATGTAATTTTCTTTGCTACATAAAGGTTAAAAATGAAATTATAGGACATTTAACCTCCATCAGCACATTTCATTCACTTCTATATCATATAACATCGGTATCAACCATCGAATTGTATTCAAGCATTCCTTGAATCTGAAATATCTGTGCTTTATATTAAAAGTCGTTTTAGGTTTTATAACACTCATATGTTAGCCATTTACGAATGCCGCTGATTGGCATACCTGTAAGTATTTCGAGTTGTTTAATAAAGCTTCATTTCCAGTGTTCCATTTCTATAGAGACTAAATTCATAATTTGTTAATGTATCTACTACTTGTACATTACCATAGAAGGAATCCTGGGACTAATCGTTGTTCTTAAACTACTTACTCACACCATGTTGAATTCATCGAGTCGCCCCAAGACACTTAATTATTTTCAGTAGAAACCATGATTGCATAATCCAACTTGCACAATATTTACCGATCTGCTAAACAGTTTTGGCTATACTTCGCTTCTAATGGAACGAAACGAATTGAAATATTTCTTTATATTCTTTGACCAAAAGATACGACTTTGGCAGCAAGTAATTCAGTCTCAAAATAGGCTGACAGAATAGAAGTCCTTTGTATCCGGCAGATAGTATATGATATTAGGCAGCTAAACATAGTCGTTTTGGACACAAACATTGTAAATCAAAAACTATGTGTCAACTAATAAAATTATTGAGCACTGGGAAGAGTGTAACAACCTACATGCAATTGACTCTTGTTGTGCTGCTCTATTATTTTGACAAACAAATCGCCACCTGTGTCAGAGTTTCCACATCAGTTCCAGGGACGAACTAATCTGGTCTCCAACTAGTGCTGAGGATCACACGGGCGAACGAGTGGCAGCACTCTTAAAGCCGTTTCACACGGGACACTCGGTGTCCGGCAACTGAATGTTTAGACACGGGCCATCGGAATCTGACGCGGCAACTTCAGAGCCACTCAGTGCCCCTTACGTCAGAGACACAGCCCCCGCTAACCTCACCGACAAACAAAGTGATTGTTGTAATTGATATTGCTACTACGGTAGTTTTATTCAGAATATTCGAACCTGAGGAGTCAGCCATGGCATTATGCATTGTACAGGTAAATAATCTCAAAAATAAGAAAACGAAAAGAACGGTGTGAGTTCATCTAATATGTGATAAAAGGTTAGAAAGTGGAGTATTTTATACGTTGACTAACGAAGTTGTGGCGGATGATACAAAGTTCTTCAATTAGTCCTATTTCACGCTGTGGTCTCGCATTCGGGAGGACGCGGGCTCGAATACCCGTCTGGGCATCCAGATTGGGGTTTTCCGGAATGCTTCCTTTAAAAAGGACATGGCCGAATTCCTTCCCATTATTTCCCCCCCCCCCCTTAATTCTTTCCCGCCTCGAATGACCTCAATGTCGAAAAGGTAAAAAAAAAAAAAAAAAAATCCGGATGTCACAGTCAACATTTCAGGAACTACATGAAAAAATAAATTTTGGATTCAAGTGCCAGGACACCAATATGCGAAAATGTATCCCAGAGATAGATCTGGCACTTCCTCGAAACTGGGTACCGTTAAAAAATATGTCATCCCAACACTTTTTTTTATCTTATTTGAATACTCCACTGTCTGAAAAATCACATAGAGTCGGTCTTTCTCAGATGGGCTCTATAACACTGTTCAGTATCAAAGCATTCCATGTTAAATCACGAGCCACTGGTGTCTCGTGTGAACTGATAGGTGGTCGAGACACAGGGCAGTGTCCGAGCGGCTAGAGGGGACAGACACCGACCAGCACAGTAGCCAGTGGCGCCAGACACAGCCGTTCCGTGTGAACGCTCTCATTCTGTTCTGTGTTCCGATGGCGTCTCGGAATGCAGTGGCCGGACACAGAGTGTCCCGTGTGAAACGGGCCTTACTGCGCCTGTGAAACGATCCACACACCCGCCGTAATGGCACACTGGTGGCCTAGGTAAAGGGGTGCAACAAGATGCCCAGTGTTAAAGAGGCTTCTAACAATATCTTAGGTTCTAGTAAATAGTACAACTTTTTCCGCAAAATGAAAATGAACAAAACGTGGTGGGTATTAAGAAATTCCGAAGATTTGTAGTTGAAATAATAGAAGACTAGACTGTAATGAGCTTCCTCAAGCAATACGAAAAATGTAGTCACGGGTAATAGAGTAAAATTATTTGCATTGTGCTTGAATTTCGTCTCACATCCTAGCAGTATAGCGTATCACACGGGAGCGTCATGGAATCCACGTCATTGGTTATACGAGCAACTGATTGAGAAGAAATCGTCGAATGCAATATAATTTTCTCGTCACGTACAGCTGTTTCAAAATCTCTCACGCCGAATAAAATTTTTTATCGTTATCGTAACAGTGAATTCAACGCGGTGGGTATAACAAGGCCAAACACGAAATCTTCAATAACTACACCAATGTTTGATTGATCCGTGTGGCATTTCGACCATTGCTTTCTCGTTTCAAATTTGAGCTGGTCACACGCGTCAGCAGTACCAGTTTCTCTGTATATAAGACTAATCACAACGCGAGAATAAGATGAAAAACAAAAACAAAAAACAAAAAACAGAAAAACAGCTGGGATAGAAGTCGAAACTTGCGAGGCGTTAACAGTCAAATTGTTTAATTGTCCAGTTTCCATCTATTTGAAACTAACTGCTATGAGAAAAATCCCAATAGACGATTAGGTATAATCATCTTTTATTCATCTCATACTGGGAAGTATAGAATAGTGATTTATATTGATTTAAGAAACCGTTTTAAAGAGATCTAAACAAAATGGTTTCGGCATTACACCACAAACAAAGTTATTCTACGATGATTTACAAGTCTTGCCAACATTGAAACCAGTGATACGTAAGCAGGACTAGAACCAGCGACCATTCAGGGGAGATATGAAAACATTAGTCCAACACGATATAAGTGGCGTTGGTTAGCCGCTTTACAAATGTATAATTGTTTATAAATTTAAAAAAAAAATCATTTGCTTCCGTGATACGAGGGACAGTAAAGAAGTAAGTAGCACACGATCGTAAGTCAAAAAATCATTAAAAAATAATTTTATTGAAAACTATATAACGGTAAAGATTACGTGGTTCCTGCTGCTTCGTGCAGGCTTCTGGAGGTAGAGCTCCACATTCCCGTTACAACCTTCGGCACTGGAAGGGATGTGACGGGTCAGACCGTTCTTTACCTTCTCGCAGAGTTTCCTCCGTGGTACTCACTGGATAGCAGGCTGAGTTGACCTGTGAAGACGTTCAGATTAGCGAAAAAATCCTCGACATCGTCGTGGATCGATGCCAGGTAATCCTAGTCGCAGTCAGTTGCTCTACCGCTTCACCTACGCGGCTACCCCAGAAACTAATTCATATACCTGTAGTACAGAAAAATAATGCTCCATATTGAGGGTACCAGGGAAGATAGTTAGATTTCAGGAAAGGTAATACTGCTTCACGGTCCCTTACACATGTATACAGATCAGGGCTGTGGAGGGATTGTTGCCACACTTTCCACTTAAATTTGAGGAGGAGATATTTAGTGACAATAGCCGCCTCCGTTCTTGAACGTACCACATCATTTCCCGACTGCTTGCGATTTTCCACGAAATGGCACTCTCATACCGGTTCACATACCAGTTCACACACCGGTTTGTGAAATTCTGTGAATGAAGAGTTTTTAAGTCATAAAAATCGGAACACATCGAGAATTTCTAGTTTAACAGACTCAAATTTATCAATTTACATGAAAACTAACAAATAAAAGTTGGTTACTACCAAACCCAAAATCGATTTTGGTATCAATATAATAAAATATAACTTCAGTGTTGTCAGCAAAATTCATAAAAAAAAATGTTATTTTCACAAATGTTGTGACGAAATAAAAGTTAAATTATGATTGTCTCTCGTATGATTGAAACAGATAATTTAAACTTTTTTCTTGTATAATCCGCGATAATCAGTTCTTGGAGAATCTTGTAAGGAAACATAGTTACTTACATTTTTTTAATTAGGCTATTATTTCAGTTTCATTGTTTTATGTTTGTATATTTAAAGGTAAGATTATTTTTGTGTGTGTGTATGTTTAATATATTTGATTTTGTAAAATTAAAAGATACGTTAATACTTACTATGCAAGAGCAAAGATGTGTGTGTTACAAGAACATCTTTGGCGGAGATAGAAGAAGAGAGAATATTCTATTAAGTTGTAGTGACAAGGAAAAAAAAAATGTTAAACTGAATATTTATTAGTTGAATGGTAAATAAAGAAAGTATATAAATATGAGAAGTAAAAATATGAAGGAATTCTTACATGTGGCGAACGTGACGAGAACGCAGAACTAAGTAATTAGTTCGGTAATTAAAAAGCCAGCAATCTTCGGAATAGGAAACAGAAAGGTAGGATCATGAACAATTCAATTTAAAATACACAGAGACGTAGTGAAAAAAAAAGAGTTAAATAAGTTATATAAACAGATTTAATCATATAAAGTTAAAAACAAAAGTTATTGCTGATAAGACAGCAAAAAGTTGATTAATTTTAAATTAAACTGGTGCTTTTAAAGTGTTAGTAATAATATCGTTTGGTTACGTAAATTGTTACTACGATTAATATAAAGTAAAGAAAGTTTAAAAAGGAAGGAAACTAATTGTAAACTTGTGTATTGCGTGCTTGTCCAAGAGGAATATTTTTTTTACGTTTATTTCTCTTGTGAAATATCTTGTACAGCTAATATGTGTGATTATCGTGATCTCTGGTTTTTCATACGGCGCGGGCGTTGAGACTTAAGTGCGTGGTATGGTATGTGGAATTTACATTGTATTCCATTTCATGTTCTTTGTGCTGAAATTTGTCGGGGAAGTTAACTATCAGAGTGTGACGAATTTTCTTGTAAACTAAAACAATAATGGATGCGAGGACTTTGGCAATGACATCGGAGCGAGTAATTGACCAAATGGGAAGTGAAATGAGTGCAAGTGCAAGAGTTTCTGGTAAAAATTAATAGCAGTATGAATTCGGGATACGAATGTCAAGAACGATCTATGGGTGAGATTAGTAGTGAGGTTTTTCATGAGTCCCCAACAGTTACCGGAACCGAAAAGAAATTTTGCAGAGAAGAGAGTTATTCCATCGAAACGATGCTGGCGATGATTTTAAAAAGCCAACAAGAAACTAAACAAGACATGCAAGAATTGATTTTAAAAGGCAATCAAGAAATGAAACAAAAATTAATAGAATTGGAACAGAGTCAGCAACAAGCAATAGAAGAATGGAGGAGAGCACGTAAGGAAAAGCTAGAAGTTGAAACAGAAGAAGATGGAAGAGAGGAGAACAATGAAGATCAGCAGTAAAATGGTGAAAAACAGAAAGTAACAAAAGATTACAGTGAACCAGAGGAAATTATTTCTACGGTTAGGATTTTGGTGAATGATGATATAGGAACACATAAAAAAGAAGAAGACAATGAAGAAAAACCGATGCATGATATCAAGAGAAGAGACAAAGAGAACCAAGCAACAGAAGCAAAATACGAAGGAGAGGAATGGAAGGAAGAAGTGATGGAATGTGATAAAAAGAAGAACATAGGCAAAGAAGTAAGAAAAATAATTAACTGGAAAGTAAGGAAGAGACGAGGACTAAATTTGGAGTATGAAGGCAGAAATGTGAAAAGACGTAAGTCTAAGGATGTGCTTTACACCATCAGGGATACTACGAATATCAAATGAGTTTTTAACCCAGATGGTGGGGAAAAAAAAGTTAACATCTATTGTTTTGTTGTTCAATTGTATTCATTTATATGTTGTAAGATTGTTGCGTTTAAAAACATAAAGGATTTGGAATTGTACAGAGAATGAGTGGAGGGATGACCATTGTACAGAATGAATGGAAACATTATAAGGAATATTGTGTAAGAAGTAATCACCAAAAATTTAATTGACAAATTTTTGTGCAAATTTTTGTGAAAATTGGCCGAGCGGATATATAAGGAAACATAGTTAATTACATTTTTGTTTTTTTTATTATTTCAGTTTCATTTTTTATGTTTGTATATTTAAAGGTAAGATTATGTTTTTTTGTGTGTATGTGTTTAATTTATTTCATTTTGTAAAAGGAAAAGATACGTTAATAGTTACTATGCAAGAGCAAAGATGTGTGTGTTACAAGAAAATCTTTGGCGGAGATAGAAGAAGAGAGAATTTTCTGTTACGTTGTAGTAACAATAAAAAAAAATTGTTAAACTGAATATTTATTAATTGAATGGTAAATAAAGAAAGTATATAAATATGAGAAGTAAAAATATGAAGGAAAGAGAATTCTTACAATCTGACAATGTGGATATGATGAAGGCTCACTGTGTTCACTGCCCGTGTAGACTAGCAACGGGATGGAAAATCGGTGAAGTAATAACACTGCGACAAGTAATATAAGTTCCTCGAAATATTAATGCACAGACACCTTCAGATTAACAACCAGCACATTTAACGAGGAATACAGATTAGAGCCCACCCAGGCGACAGAGCGCAGCTGAGGGAGGCACAGCTAATAAGCAGAGTTCGGAGGCGGCTGGGCGAGCAGTTTAATACACTCATTACTGATCCGCAGCGAGAGTAATTAGAAATTTAACTCTGGGTGTGTGCTGCCAACCGATCGAAGACGGGCGGAGCGCGATGAATCTTCCGATCCGCCAGCCGCAGGTAGGTAAAGATACTCTCTTCTCGTAGCACTAATGCAAAGGTCATTAGAACCGAGTTAGGATAAAGAGCAAGGTACGGGGAGGAATTCAGCGATGGGCGTTTGATGGAACCATCCTGGAATTTACCTCGAGTGATTTAGTGAAACCCTGGAAACTGAAGTCTGCAGAATGTTCTAAATCTTTTAAGTTTAAATTGCTAATAATTCTGTTAGACATGTTGTTTTCAGCAGGAATCTCGATTGCTGAACCGTTTCTACTGCCCAGAAGCAGTGATTATAATATTTCCTCCAGGTTTGTGTTTGGTCTGTCAGACACAGTGGTACCCATCACGTTCATCGCATCGGCTTGCTTGGTGGCCTGCCGTAATCATCATGAAAGCACTTAAAACGACGTGTTTCGTGGCTGCACGAAGAGCAAATTAGCACCGGAACTGCATTCTCGCAGTGCTTGAAACGAGCGTCATTAACGATCAGAAATGCAGTTTTTCTTATGATTGGTTGCGGTGCAATGCAGGTGCACAAGAACGAATTCATAAATATTTACACGGATAATTGAGTATCTATCAAAGAATGAATCTCCACTCGGATTGAGCTTCCGTAAAATTGTAAGGTGTCTTGCAGAAGAGAAAGATTATTCTGAATATTGAGAATTAAACCTTTTATCTAGTGATTTCGGGAAACCCGAAAGTTTTACCGCGTCTGTGTTCTCTAAATTCAGTCCGCTCTTAATGTTGGCGGCATTTAAACCCTAACTCGCAAACGGAAAATGCACCTGTTTATTTACCACCGTTTTCCAAGTCTTTTTTATTTAGAAACGCTATTAACAATTACATTTTTAATCATATTTATCTAACATCGGTGTTATCAGTCGATTAAACCGATATTATAACAAACGTAGGTGGTGTAAAAGGACTTAAATGATTTTAATTGTTATTGACTGTAAGTTTAATAATGGAGGTAGCATTTTTCAACCTAGACAGGATTAATTATAATATTCATTTCACTTGAATAGAAATAAAAGTACGTATGAAATGATGAAACGTAGTCATCAAGATTTATTTTGCAACTTTAAGCAAAAACTAATGATTTTATCTCTTTCAAGTTATAGTTAACAAATCACGATATTTGAACTGTGACCGTTTGGACAATGTATTCAGCCTTCACTGCATGTTCGTTACAAGTAAAATTTCGCTGTCGATAGTTTATGTTAGACAAACTCATGGTATGGTCGGATTATAGATTTTTTGCGTCGAGCTTTACTGCTCATCGACTTCGAAGTCATTAGAGCCGTGAGGGGGTAAAGAAGAGGAATTAAAGAGAAGGAAGGATGCGCCCACGTTCTTCAGAAGGAACTATGTCGTCGTTGGCGTCTGGTGATTTCTGAAAACAATGGAAAACCGAAATCGGGACACCCAGACGAGGATTCGAAACCGCGTCCTCCCGAATGCTAGGTTCGATCTAAGTAGATAGAGATAACAAGCTATAGGGTGGTCTTTCGTGTTGTGCCAGCTAAAGACGTTCAATCTTCATCTAGGGCGAGAAACTCGCTGGGTAACAGCATAGTGTGTGTGTGTCGCCACTGGGTTATTTAGCCGCAAAAGAAGATGCGGTGCGCTCACTGCTCAGTCCAAGTGATAACTGACTTTCTTCACTTCAACTACCACCTGCGAATGATAACGATGATGATGTATGTCGCAGGCAGGCATCACTGTCCCGCTGTCGCAATTGAATGATCTCTCCTCGTCGGCCGTAACAACCGCAGTCATCCCAGGTTTTAGCTGGAGTTCGGCGGGGAGCGCTGCAAGCCAATGTCCGCCGATGTACAAGAGCTTGGTTCTAAGATTGATAGACATGAAACTTAATAAACACTATATTATTGTTAGCCCCTGGAATCAGGCCTATGATCAGTTTGGAAGAAGAAAACGTGCTGCCGGAACATCATCACCCAGTCTTTTAACGGAACTTTTCCTCAAAAACGTGCTTTGCGCTGCATTTCAAGACATAAGAAACATTTCTACGGTTCCAAATGTGTGGACAAAAGTGACATCGATGTTTTTTAGATCTTTAATGTTCAGTGTTTCAAACTAGAGTGGGAAAACAGCTTTCAAGTTTATAATACTTAATCACGGTAACTCTTGTTTCAGTATGCCTGCCGTCACTGAAAGTCTCTCTTCTTCCATCTTCATATAAACAACACACTACACTTATTAAGTTAACCAAGTAAATTGTACACATGGAGGTGGCCTCACTTCAGAGTATCAAAATCAAAACGGATGATTGACCTCATTTAGTTATGAGACTGAATACATAGAGACAACACATAATATCCTGCAAATATTAATCATGACACACTAACTACGCTGCAAGTTATTTGCAAGTAACCCAGAAATACTAAAATTTAAACTATAGTACAGAATTGATTGAACCCATTTTTCCAAGAAACCCGCAGCCTGGGAATAAAATTTGGTGCTCCGTAGCAATGTGACTTGAGGATTCGTGTTAGCCGAAACCCTTTAAACACACTTGGCCTATTTCCATAACCAACATTGAGCTACGAATTCCCCACCTACCTTGGGCATCAGAAATATGTCCTCTTTATCGGAAACAGAATATTCATTTCAAAAACGTTGCTTGGGAAATAAGAATATTGTTCTTGTCCATAGAGATTTTGTCACTTATTATTCCTTTAGGGACTCGACCTTTGACGGAAGAAGGTGCCGTTACAGCTTGCTAGTAGATTTAATGGTTGAATATGCGACAGTTCTGTGATAGTAAGGTTCTACGTTTTTTATTAATTCTGTTTGTTCTCTACCCTTTATTTGTTGTCAAATACTCTGCAGGCCTCCACCTTTGAATGTCACCGGCTGGATATGTATGCCATTAACATCTGTGTTATTCGAACCGTTACGGAGAGGTTTTCCGTAAATTAAATGTGTACGATTAACGTGATAAGCTGAACTATATGTCGAGGGTTCTTCTGTCCACCGATGAGCGCGTACAGGCATTAGAGCTGCGTGCCCTCAGTAGTTTCCAAGGAACGCGGCCTCTGCTTTGCTCGGCAGGCTTTGAAGCTGATACGCTTTCACAGTCGGTTGAGCTTCCACAGGCATTTTGGGTAGCGTGGGCTCGGTCCATTAAATCCTTAAATCCAGCTGCTAACACAGCACTGGTAAAGATTATAGCGAATATTTTCCTCATGGAGAGACAGTTTCTACTCTTGTTTATGGCTATAGTTTATTCCAAGTCACGTACATTCCAGAACACAGTTCGACACCCGCTGCCGTCCCTTCTATTGATGGGTATCGCTCTCCCATTACAGAAAGACATTCTGTAAGGCACAGTGTTCCTGCTGAAATCTCAGAACCCAAAAGTAGCTATGTGTCAGGGAGCAACTCGACATGTATAAAGTTCCTTGAAAGACTACGGCAGTTATACAGAAGATCACAAGAATGTATGTCAATGACCGTTATGGTACAGAGAATTTTAAATTAAAAAAGCAGCGCTAAGAACAACAAAAACTGTTTACATCAAGAAGACCAAAATACCAGGTTAATTTTCGAGACGTATGGACTAAAATAAGAAAATCGGTGAAAAATATAGGCATCGGTAATTCTTACAAGCGACTATAGCAAACAATGAAATCTGTCCAATGTATTTATGTTCTTCTATTAAACTCGTTCAATAAATTCTCGTGCAATCAAATGTAAATGTACCTCACCTACACGTATGTTTTAGTAGTGGTACTGCACAAAGGGATTTTTCCTTCTTTCCCACCTATTGATAAATTTGTAACCGAAACAAAATCCACCCTCGTATTTAATGACCGAGACATGAGGTCGCATTAATAAACACATTTCATAATGTAATCGAGTGCAGCATTATCGCCTAAAGTGTGGCTGTTCGTGAAGGCTCTGTCTGGATTTTTCCCATTCTGAGGGAATATCTCTTCAAACCATAATCTGTAAACTCGATTTTCAGCGGAAATACGGATTAAATAAACAATACGCTCTTTTTTTTCTCCGGATGGGTATGATACACATACCTGAAATTACGGGAACATAGCACTTGACCTTGGACGTCTCCATACCATCAGTATCGGACATATAGCGTTACGTGACTTGCAGTGTCCTCACCCGACCACTTAGTTTGAAATACTGGCGCAGCTATGTTCGTCGGCTTGTAAAATTAGATAGCAACGTATTTTATGGTTTCGAGGATTTTTGCGAATATTACTGTACATTCTTCCAAAGCGATTAATAGCATAATTCATAAATAATTTAGACATTATGAGGTGTAATAAATTACTAAGAATGAGGTATCACAGCTGGTGCCGTACATTTTTGTATTACGTTGATTCTTTGCAGTGGCGGATCCAGGATTTTGGTTTGGAGGGGGGGGGGGTGGCTAGGATTGTGGTTTGTGAGGGCTTTGACTGTAGAGACGGTAGGCATTATAGGAGAGGGTTATTTCAGATTGCCGACCTTATAATAACAGTGGAGCTAAAAAAATGCTTTGGGGGGAGGCTTGTGCCCCTTAGCCTCCCGCCTAGATCCGCCACTGATTCTTTGGTACTCCTTGCAACACTGATAACAACCTGTGTTTCTTACAAAATGTACCTTATTAATTTGTTTTCAGTCGTGACTATACTTGCGATGTTGTCTATATCACGGAGTTCCTTTATTTTTTAAACGTAGAATCAAACCCAACAAAAACTTATTTCTGTGTATGATACTGTAATATTTACACAATACCATCAAATACGCTAATTTACATAAGACAGCATAAATATTTAGCGAAACGGGACACACTGAGGATTAGACTCGCTAGCTGTATAATGCAGTGCTGATATAGTAGAGGGAATCATACAGCAAGCGGTGGAGCCGGACGGCAGAGGAAGACCGTCTCGCAGCGGACCTGGGAGTGAGCAGCACGCCAGGCCACTGCGTCCCGTTTCGTCAATTGTGCTGCTCACAAAAGGCCAACCGACGCCTTTGTTCAGCTTTGTGCTGTTTCCTGTGAACCGCGTTTTTTCGGCTGATAGGAGTTAACAATAGCGCAGCACCTCCTGATGGACGTCAGATAACTAAGCGGCAGGCTGCATAGTCTAGAGTAATGTAACACGCATTGGAAAGCGAGGCCACAAACCATATCAGAAAAAAGCTTAAATATTAATTGTAAGAGGAATAAACTGAACGATTTTCCTCTATTTCTGATATGTTCTTAAAAATAAATTGCGATTATAATTGCCACTAGAAGAGTCATGGTAGCCACCTTCAGCGAAACACTGTCCAGAATCTGGGACAGATCATAGTCCTATCAGAACACATACACAATGAGCAGGTCTCTTTTTGTGATTATTTTGTTGCAGAAGACAAGTCCCCTAAGTATTAATAAATTCATATTGCTGTAATTTAGAATGTTTTGAACAACATGAAACCCTTCACACATTTTCAAAGATCCTTAGGTTCTAACAAAGAAAAATATCATATGAGAGGTGTTCTTGGTAAAAACATCTGGTAATGCGATATGATTTTCTTTTTGTTTCGGATTTTACAGCTCGTCAGGGGCATTAGAGCCGGGAATTATTTTAGCCATGGCTCTTTTTAAGGAATTATCCCGGCTTTTTACTTGAAATGATTTCGGGAAACATTGGAAAACCGAAATCTAGACGTCTGGATGTCGTTTCGAACCCGCGTCATTCAGGATATCAGGTGGAAGCGTTACTGATCACCCATTTGACTCTGTGAGAATTGTAGCTCTCACAGTGCGATACTATTCCCTTGTCGGGTCGACGCTAAGTAGCAGGGAAGTAGTTTGGATGCGTTACTGCTAAAATATTTCGTTTTTTTCGTCACAGCTTTAATCCTACATGTAATTAATTATAAATTAATCTTCCACTTTCACAATTTCCAGGACGCAAACAAAATACAGTCTCACGATGTGTCATGTGCATTATTTTCAATGTTGTCCTCGATAAATCCTGCGTTTATTAATACTCACATGTGTAAAATTCTTACTCACAAATAGTTTTACAAAAAATTATGCCCAGATAGTCAACATTTATTTCAGCAACAGAATAACTCTGTATTCATAGAAGCGTAGTGAAAATTATTTCAAAATCGTCCAAAATTTAATGGTTTGCAAATATATATTCCTACTAATCAATTTAAGATAATAGCGAATTAAATCCAAAAAATGCACTAGATTCTTTAATGTTGCTCCTTCCTTCGGTCATAATACCACCAAAAGCTAGGCATTCCTCTTTGGAGTCGAGAGATGGGGATGGCGGATTTGTCTGCAGGATTAAGAAATTTTTCGGTATTTGATTCTCGTTTCCAATTATGGTGTTGAAGTTATCACACGTAACTTGATTTTTCAGCATTCAATACACGTTTCTGATGAACCAGTTGTGACGTTTGTACTGTTCTAAGCAACCATGCAAGTAGTTGTACTCTGATAAGAATTTCTCAGTGAAATTCCAGTATAACAAGGAATAGTGAAGATTTAAAAGTATGAATAAAATATGACATAGCAGCAAAATTAATAATTTTTCTTGTTTCAAATGAAAAGAACTTCTCGCTCCATCTCAAGAACCAACATGTGGTGTTATCAAGTGTGCAGGTCTTCCACTGAAATTTTGTGAGGAGTCTTCGTGGATTGGTTATGTCAGTTGTCGTCCTTTATGACCACCTCTTTTGTTTCAGATTATACAGTTGACTCCTTTAATTCTGCGACGGTCTAGACCGGCATTGTCAGTTGTAAAGTCTACTTACCGGATGTCGTTACTGTATGTGCTGCTCGAGTGATTACAGCTGAACTGCACTGCTCTCACTAGCGGTTGAGTTGGTGAGATATGCTCTGTACCGGGAGATGTATTAGTTGACGCATAACTGAGGCAGTGCGTAAATTAGCGCACGCAGGACAGGATGCTGCTACGTGGCCGAACCGCTGACACTGGAGCACTGCACGTGGCCCAGCGCGAGCTTGTAAACGTGACGGCTAACAAACGGTACTTTCCTATCTTTTAATGCCTGAAATTTGTAGGAGGGTAGCAGTCCTATTAATACCACAATGCACGTCAGCTGCAATCCTCAACGCAACAAAAACATTTTCAGATTCCTCGGTCCTTACACTTAACAACATTACAGTAACGATTAAAGCCCTACTCGCCCTTCAGGATTAAGACATGCCATCAGCCACTTTCTATTCTCAGTCGGTTAATAAATGTTCAGTTATTCAGAAACATAAAAAAGACATAATTTCTTAAACTGCCTTCCTTTCCAGACTGAACAAATTGAACACATTTAGTAATAATTGCATTATTAATCATTTGTGAATATTAAACTGTGAGAGGACTTATGAATGTTAAAATGTAAGACAGTAGACAGTGCACGCGAAGGAGACGATAGCAAGGAGCCAAAGCGAGAAGTGTTGCGCGAGGCAGTCACCACTCGAACAGTGCAAAACGGGAGGTCGCCAGGCATTATACGCCTGACTGACAGAAAGGGACCAGAGGTATTTGTAGCTCGCTAAGCAGCATAATAAAAGGCAGTGTCTCACGAAATCAAACTTATAGAAATTTGTAAGGAATGTTGTCTCGACGGAACTGCTCTGACTCGAGAACGTGTAACCTAGATGAAAAAAAAAATATGGTTTAAACATTTTAAGAGAAAAGGGTCGTCTCCGTTTCACAATAACCGTCTGATCTCATTTTACATAAGGTATCAGGAGCAGGTGGATTAGTGAGAAATCATGTAGCAAATGGGAGTTCTGAAAAGAATATTAATGTCAATTGTTGTTACATTTAATTTTTTTCTTCTCTTATCATAGGACAAGGACGTCGCCAAGATCCTAGAATTGGAGATAAGAGTTAACTGGTGGGAGTAAGAAGACTTCTTGCCAAGAAAGCGATACGAGGAGCTTCACTTACATTTGAAGTAACGGGCTTCCTGTTTGTTCGACAAGTCGGTCCCGTTCGGTAATTACATACTGGATGCAATACCCGCTGTAAGAACTTGACTTGCTAGCGGACTTGCTGATGCACTAGTCTGCAAATGTAGCTTAAAGAACGCATTGGAAATATTTTCTTCATGTAAATGATAGAACCGATTGTTTTCGATTACAATAGCGAGACAGGATTGCTATATACCAGTCATTACCGTGCCGTTTCATATTAACATTGCCGTGAGGCATCGAACTGTACCAGTGAGGGACTTAGCGCTGGCACATCGACTTCAAGCTGCCCACGCAAGACTTCATTACGGTAATATCTACTATATAACCACCACCCCCCCCCCCCCTCCCCCACCGTAATCCAAAATCTGAACATCAAAACATTATAATACGTTTGTGATGCAAATTAAAAGCTAGAATCTTTAATGTTCCGCCTATTGTTTAACTGACTTAGAACCATCTTTTTGTACAATAATCTAGAACTTGTTTCATAATCGATATTAATGTTGTGTGATTTAAAAGTGCATTAACTTTTTATTAATTTTTTATCAACTACACTAGTAATAAGATCTATTTTAATTTTGAAGTTCAAAATTTTGTCAACCAAATTTGGTTTTAATTCGTATAGAAGTAATATCATCCCTCCTGTCCTTTGTATTTGATTAGGTTCATTGATCCATATGCTAAAAAATATTATTTTTAACATTAATTATTTCCCATGGCATCCATTAATTACAAGTAAACGATATCTATAACGCATACAATCATAGTTATTATTATTAATGTTCATAAGGAATAATTTTATTTTGTATCATTTCAAGATGATCAAGTGGTACCGCAAGGTGTAACAAAAAGTACTTGGAACTTTTGAAGCCATTCCTTTCTCTTTGAAGAAATCTGTAGTTCACACCATCTGCAGAGTTGGTAATGAAACAGTAATATTTGTATCCATAGTAATTGCTGATAATTTGTTAAAATGAGGTTTTCCCGCCGATGGAAGTAGCAATAAGCATGCGCGGAGGAATACAAAGAGCGTGCTTAAGACCTGAGTGCTAGTAGAGTGGGGAGTCGTTGATCGTTCGCCAAATTGTAGGGACGTGCGCGTATTGTTCACCAGCCTGGCTCCGCTAAGTGAAGACTATCGCCCGTTCGGGCTGCTAGGTCCCGACGAGTGTGAGATTGCAAGTGACTTTGCGAGTTGAGGAGTGTGAGTATATTCATTTCTGAGTACTAGTGCAGACCGTGGTTTCGTGACAGTTAATGAGAACTTTGTCGGACTGAGGGAGCATTAAACTTTCAGTATCATTACATATCAAAGTTTACGTTCTTAATGCCGTTTTCCATTTAAGGAACTGCAATTTTTCGGATACGAAGTTTCGATAAATAAATTATTTTGGTTGATGCCAATCGGTGTATCTGTGTGAGAGATAAACAGCTTCTGGACAGTGTTGCTAATTACAGACTCGAGTGGCTTTTACAGTGAAAGCCGCTTTCTCCCGACTCTGTCAGAAACCGACGCGGTACCTAACATGGCGATCGGATACAAACGAGCAAATGAGTATTTAATGAAGGACTTACTAACCAAATCTAATACACTCAGCGACTTGAATTTAATTGCTTGGAGCGTATGCTACGATGCCCGTTTCCCTCGTCATCTGTTAACCCGTTTCTTATTATTACTTTTTATTATTGTTATCTTAAATAATTTGAGAGTAAATTCCCAACCCATCAAATTTTCGATTTACGAACTTTAGGTAAATTATTTATCACATCCCTCGGTAATTTGTTCCAATCCTAGACACCCAGACTCAAGAAGAAAGTTTTCCCATTTCCTTGGGCATGAAATTGAGTGCGAACTTGAGTTCATCTTTTCCAACCTATGAACTAATTCTAATTCTTCTACACTGTAATTATCTCCTTATAAGTTGTTTCTGGTGGGGATGTTTGTGCTTGTTTCGCTCGTATCCGTGTGTATCAAGTGACGTTGAGTTCTTTATAGTTTAGTCTCAGACAAACGTGGTACGTGTGATGCATGATACATGGTGTGGCCTACCCAGCATCATCCTAGGTGAATAATCTCCCTTTAAGGTTGTGGATTCCTTTCTTACAGAGTTCTGTCCACTTCTCGCGATCCATTCAAACAGTCACTCTGCATGACACAGTATGCGGAGGTACGGGCGGATTGTAAGGGAGCTGAGAGATGTTGGCGGCCACCATACGAGGCACTGTGGTTGAGTCCTTCCAAGTAAACCTCCTGGCAGAGACAAATAACGAAAACTGTGTAGTACTGTTTTTTAATGTTTATCTGGAAAACTACGGTAATCAGGAAACAAATATACATATTTATGAACCGTAATTTAAATAAAATCAAGAATACGATGGCGGAATTTATAAATGATTAACCCTTAACATGCCTAATTATAAGTGTTTTCATGTTGCTCAATTCAGGTCAGTCACTTCTTTGTGCGGAGAAGAAACTGAATCTGTTTTCTTCCTTTAGTTGCTCTGTCATTCTTCCGTAAATGAATTTTCCAGGCTTTACACCTAGTCAGAATCGATGTCATTTGAGGTAGGAAAGGAGTGGTGGCAAGAAATTGAAAGAAATTTGGCCATGGCTTCTGAAGGAATCATCTCTGCGTTCACCTGGAGTTATTTGGAGAATCGTTGAGGTCAGACGCGAGAAAAGGCTGGATGCAAGGAACTGCAAGGTCTTTTGTAGGCAGTGTCTCGGCACTCGTCTGAAATGATTTAGGGAAACCATGGAAAACTCAAATCTGGATGGCCGGACCGGGATTCTTACCCACGTCCTCCCGAATGCGAGGCCAGACCTTTACCACTCACCACCGTAAGCGAAAAAATGCACGGCGTAAACCCTAATACGAGTTTTTCCCCAAGCCGTGATTGACGTCATTAGATGGCGCTTAGACTGTACCTGGCCACCGTGGTGAGTTTTGAGTTAGTTTGTTATAATTATAATAGTATACACTTCCTTTTTATTTTTTTATTTTTTTTTTTTTAACAGTTTAACGTCCCTTTTTAACAACGTGGTCCTTAGAGACGGGAAAGGATGGGGGCAAGGAATGGGAAGGAATTCGGCCATGGCCTTTTGAAGGAAGCATCCCGGTATTCACCTGGAGTGATTTGGGGAAACCATGGAAAACCCAAATCTGGATGCCCGGACGGGGATTCGAACCGCCGTCCTCCCGAATGCGAGGCCAGAACGCTATCCGTTACACCACCACGCTCGGTATATACACTTCCAACAAAATGTAAAGCAAATTGCTTTTATACGGAGATTAACCGATGATTATTTAAACAGGATTCAATCGTATTAGATATAATCCGTAATTAAATGTATTTGCCATCACAAATCTAAAAAAAAAAAAAAAAAAAAAAAAAAAAAAAAAAAAAAAAAAAAAAAAAAAAAAAAAAATTTCTCCGTGTAAAATGTTATTTTCAAAATTGCATAAATCAGCATATCAGTATATTTCTGCATTCGTGCATAATTTGTGAACGCGATACCGAGTGTGGTGGGTGAGCGGTAACTTTCTGACCTCGCATTCCCTAGGACGAGAGTTCGTATCCCTGTCCCCTGTCCCCTGTCCGGCCATGCAGATTTGGGTTTTCCATGGTTTCCCTAAATCACTCCAGGAGAATGCTGGGATATTTCCTACAAAAGACCTTCCAGTTCCTTGCACCCAGTCTTTTCCCGCTTCTAATGACCTCGATGTCGACGAAGCCTAAAGCCCGAAAGAAAAAGAAAGTGAATGGAAGAACCCTGAAGATATATCAACAGTAGGTTCTGTTAGTCTGCGCAGATATGTTAGCTGGCAATGAGATGGCCGGCGTTTAATTTAAATATGAAAACATTTAGATGAATACGTCGTGAAATGTAGTTCGTTAGCATAAATCTTTCTACTAAATTTTGTGTTCCAAAAAAAGCTTTTAAAATATCTGCTTTATTGATTTAGAATTCTTTTCTGTAAATCTGAGTAAAAAAATACATACAAGTCTATGTGTTGTTAACGGAGTCTGAACTGGAGTTTTGTAAGAGAAAACGGCATTCAGAGAAGAACATAACAAATAGATATAGTTTTCTGCAACCGTGTGAATAACTTTAAACGTAAGCTTATCCTATGAACTGCCGAACATCAGTCAGAGCTGCAAAGGTCTGTGAAAAAATTTCACTTCTACCGACCATCGGTTCCTCGTTTACAGTGCAGACATGTTCCAGCTCTTGTTCTTACAGCGGTCATCTGTCTGAAATGCCTCATAACGTGAGCGGATTTCCTTTTGGATATCGGCCAGCGGCGGTTCCATACAGATGAACGGAGCCCGCTACCGAAAAAGAAAAAAGCCGTAAATGAGGGCAGTGGCTGTGAGAGCGCGGGGACGGGACGGCCAGCGGGGGCCAGGTGGCGCGAGCGCGCGTGCTGGCGAGTTGCGCAAGCAGGACTTGGGAAAGACTCGCCTCGGAAATACGCGCCTAATAATAGCGGCGCCTCTCCGCCGCATAATTAATGCGCTCGGTGTCCCAGAGAGATACCACAGATTAGTTACACACGTCGCTGTAAAAATATAATCCCGGACTGGATTTCGTAAACATGTTAGCATTAGGCGGAGAATTCAACCTGTCATCCTCTTCGGTTCACTCTACATCCTTTTCTACTATTTTTTTAAACTGAAATATCGCTTGATACCTCCATTTAGGGAAGTACTGAAAGTCAGTGATCCAAGATGAGGGAACTGAGTTACTGCCTACAGTCAAACAAAAAATTTCAAAATCAACATTTATTACGGAAATTTTTCAAATATTCCAGCGTTAATTTAATTTAATTTCAAATGCGATTGAGCACACACGCTCCGGTAGCAATGATTCTACACCCCCACTGTCCCACGATTTTCCGCCTTCTACATTCCCCCACCCTTTACGATTGGCAACTTCAGTGTTTTTGGTAAACACTCCATTATTGGTAATAATCCATCTTGGTAATTTATTCCAGTCTCTGACTCCCTGACCTAAATAAGAAAATTTCCCCTCTCCCTTCCCTCTCAGTCCAAGTACCAGCTTATCAATATGGTCATCTCTTCCCTTCCACGTAGAACTCCTAAACCTTCTTCTAATCTCCATCAATGCATTATCGCGATTATAAACCTTTAACAAACCAAAGACTCTGTTCGCCTTCCTTCTGTCTTCCAATGGCTGCCTACCCAGCTCCTTCGGCATACAGTTACTGATTGCATTCTATGGTAATTTCCGCAAACAATTCTAGCCTCTCTCCTTTGTACCCCTCCAACGCCTGAATTTGATACTCATAAGGGAGCGTACATAAACTACGTTGCTCCATTTTGGCCTCCTCTGAAACCCCCCCTCCCCCCTCCCCCCACGTAACCCGTGTGGTTTTGGTCTCTATACCCCCCACCCTTTTCCATGTATCACGTAGTTTTTTTTTCAGTATTGATTCCAGAAGACTATTTTTTCATGTCAGACTATTGTAAATTACACACGGAGGTAATTAACTGACAGAAATGAATATTTACATGCTGTTGTGTGATCTGTACCTCATTTTAAATGTGACAGATAATAAGAATGAAACCCTACGTGGCCTAGCTCGGTAACCCCCCTCCTCCCAAGTAGCTCAGCGTAGCTTTCCAGCCAACCCCTCCCCACCCCTAAACCGAGCCACGAAGTTTATGGATGCTCCGTAATGTGGGTCCCACACCACTCCACCATATTCAAGCAGTGGTCTCACCAAGAGTTTGTCACCCGATTACTTCACTTCCCTGGTACATCCCAACATCTATCTGATCTACCTGTTCAGTGAATGAAGCTCAATGTGTCCTGCCCAACTGAGTTCACTATAACAAGTTACACCAAGATATTTACGGTTAAGACCTTCAGCAAGCAATTCCTTCCCTACCGTATAATCACAAAAAATCTTCAGCATAGTTGTCTGTCTTGAAAAGTACGTAGTGAGGCGCTTCCGTGATTTGTTCGAAACGTTCCTATATGAACTAACGATTAGTTCTCCATTGTTAGGTTTCGCTGTTAATAAGATTGCGAAAAACTAAATACCCTAACTGTTTCTTAAGTATATGAGTTCCAGAATATCTTCAAACTAACATTTTGCGACTTCACTTAGTCACTGTCAGATGTAGGATTGCTGATCGTCAAGAATATTACTACGCGATATTGTATTTATAAGTACGTATATTCTAAATACGAAAAAAATGCGACTCAGTAAGGATAATTCAGCAATCTATTACCAGAATGCATTAATCCTCGTATCACCTGTGCGTATACATTTGCAGAACATAGAAACAGCGCTTCTTAATGGACCTTCTTGACCCAGTCAAGGAATATCAAGACCTACTCTAGCAGCATGTCGCGTTCTCATTAGGGAGGGTGCATAAACCACGTAGCTCCATTTTGGCCTACTGTTAACCCCCCTTCCCCCCCACGTAGTCCTACGTGGTTTTTGTCTCTTACCCCCCCACGTAGCAATTAGCTTTTTTCCCTTTTGATTCAAGAAGACATTTTGTACTGTTTTTTTTTCTTGTCAGACGATTGTAAATTACATACGGAGATAATTAACCGAGGGAAATAAATATTCACATGTTGTTGTGTGTTCTGTTTCTCATTTTAACTGTAAAAATGTTATGGAAGGAAAGATATGTGGCCTGGCTCGGAACCCCTCCCCCTCCTCCCCCCACGTAGCCCAGCGTAGCCTTCCAGCTAACCCCTCCCCCTGGACCAAGCCACGTGGTTTGTGCACGCTCCCTTAGAGCAGAGAAATAAATTGAAATTAACGGCGGAGTAATTTAAATCTGTCGTGATAATCATCTCTTGCTAAACTTAACGGCCAAATAAAATGTAACAAATTATTATTATTATTATTATTTTGTAAATTATTCGTTAATTACAATCCAGAAAATCGTTTCGGAATATGACACTTTAAAATAACTGTATTTATGAGTTCGGTTTTTATGTTGTGCTTGTGAACGTACCTTTCGATAGATGTCATCAGGAATGCCTTTCCATTACGATTTAGGATAAAATACATTATTAAGTGAGCCAACATAACTATCTGAATAATTCATATTCATCACCATTTAAAAATTAGCATCATGTCAACTGCGAGGAACATGGACAGCGGTAATTTGCATATGCGCTGCTCATTAAAACTGATATTACAATCGATGGCTGAGTTGTGAAAATGAAGAAACCCGTCGATGTGAATTACGCTTTCAGTCGAGTAAATCGTAGAGCAAGTCTGCAAAAAGTTTCAGCAATTCCTCTTTCGGAAGTATTGAACAAACATTTCTTGTCAAAAGACATGCGACATGTTTTCAACAATGTTTTGTCCTCAAAATTAAATGTAGTTCCGTCATTAGATCCATACTCAATTGAAAATTTAAGGATTAATATTTTTACAAAAAAAAAAAAAAAAAAAAAAAAAAAAAAAAAAAAAAAAAAAAAAAAAAAACACCTTCAAAATTTTCACAAAAGAATTTGTTTTAAAAGTTCCAAAAACTAAAAAATACTTTTTATGAAATACCCTTCACCAAAGAGTGCATTAGTTGCACTATCCAATATTTATTTATTTGGAATGTTGTATCAATGATATAATTACCAAAATCTATTAAATTTTATATTACGATCTTCTCATGCAAAGATACCTTTTGAAGTTTGTGTCAACATGTAAAATATATTAATCACCTATTTTAAAACAATAAATGAAGTTCCTATTATTTACTAAAAAAACACATAAATCTAAATTTTAATGAGTTGCTGCTAATTATTCATGATTAATATCTTTTCATATCCTGCAGCTGCCGTCTAATTGGAATTAGCCTATAAACAACCCGACCGGTCTTACATCATTGCGACAGATGCAAGAAATTCGAATTGTTGTTTCTGTGAGCGTTCACTGGTTCTTTTCTGAATGAAATTTGTGCTTTCTCTTAGATAAGTTGACATTCTTTTGCCGTTTAAGTGTTGATATATATTTTTAATTGAAGATAAAAAGCTCTAAATATTTTGTTTATGCTTGTGCCGCTGTTAAGCTCATATTTATTGACTCCTCCACAGTATGATCTGTTCTGTTGCTGTGTTTACAGTTTCTGACAAAATTGTAAAGTCATCTGCAAGTCTATATAGTTGAGCCTGAAATTCAAGTTCTTGTAGCCTAATTTGATGTCTCGAATTCGTTTTACTTAGAACTTTTTACTCTACCTCCTGCTCCGTACCAAGTACAGATTTGAAAAGTGGTAAATAAAGACTGTCGTCTTGCCTGACTCTACTTTTGTTTGGAAACAGTTATAAAATATCCGCACGGAACTTTATTTTTGATGTAGTATGTATTAGAATTTGCTGAACAATTACCAAAAATATTTGTAACTACACAAAATTCTAATAGTTTGTTGAAAAGTGTGTCTCCATTAACAGAATCGTATGCTTTCTTAAGGTGCACAAAAGTTATTCCAAGACTGTTGTATCTAAGACGATTATTTTTTAATTTATAATGTGTTATTTCAAGTTCTTTCTTTTCTCGGTATTTATTAACCGTTTTGAAACTAAATTTCTTTCCACGAGAAAAGGTAACCTCGATGTTGTTAGGGAGTGTTGTGTTTTGTCGAAATATAAAATTCCCAAAGTTCTCAGATTGATGTGATATTATATAACTTACCATTTCGGTGCATTCCTGGCATATGAAAATTTTCTACATACTCTAATACATTTTTCCTTTCTTATTTCAATTAATCAATATTCAAATCCTATCTCTGGACATTTGACGATGATTATAAATAATTTTACAATCTTGTCCTTTACCTAGTCGTGCTCCTTAAGACTTTCCATCAGGAAGGAAATACGCTTTGTGTCATTTCTTTTTGGTAAGACGGATTTCAACGTTCGCCATTCCAGTTATAATTCATTATCTTTCTTCTTACCATCTGAAATAAACCTTTATGTTATACCTGAAATTCTTTTATGATTTCTTTCCTCTAAATGAAGTCAATAACAATATGAAATCTTTCTGCAAAACTTCATATATTACTCCGATTTATACATCTCTTTTCAAACTGTTAATAATTAACGTCACAACTTCTATATCAATTATGTTCTCTTTGAGCTGCAGCCGTACATATTTATCATAATTCAATATCCTTTCATGTTCCTGTACCTCTCTACCGGTGTCATTTCCAATTTAATATCGTACACTTCTCCTCAATCCATTCCATTCATTCAACCATTCCTCATTCTTCTATTGTTATTTTGTAATCTCACATTTTCTCCTTGCTATCAGAGATTCTTCAAAAACATATGATTAATATTTTATATCACCGCTTTATATTTATTATACATAAAATAAATATTTTTCAATCTTATTCTTTAACATTTCAAAAAGCCACGAAACGTATGACCATTACAATATGAAATACTAAACAAATCACGTTGAAACTTTCCTTATGTTATGCGTTAGTCCTGTAAGGTGCTTGAGTATTTTACCCGCTGGAACGTATTTAAAAAGAACAGACCAAACAATATAAGTCAAGAAAATGTGCGTACGTGAAGCATGGTATGGTTGAATTTTGTGCTGTTCCTTCTGAGTAAGAATTCACCCATTATAAAATTTTTGCCAAATATATATTATCTTCAACTGCATACCTTTTAATTTAAGTTACTTTTTGGAGGACGAAGTGATGTTATAGGGTTAATGCCAGATTTCAAAGATACGTTATTCAAGATAAAACAAAAAGTGGTTTAATAAAAGCACTTATCAACAGCGAGTTTGGCGGTGGTCTGCCTTCTATTTCCGTATACACAGCTGTCAGGCAGCATACCGTTCGCTTTTGGCGATTACCGCCTAGGAGCAGACAGTCATAATTGTTTATACTTTTACGAACTCAACACACCGAGCGTGGTGGGTGAGAGGTTAACGCTCTGGCCTCGTATTCGGGAGGACGCCGGTTCGAATCCCCGTCCTGGCATCCGGATTTGGGTTTTCCATGATTTTTCCAAATCACTCCAGGCGAATGCCGGGATGCTTCATTCAGAAGGCCTCCCGTTCCTTGTCCCCTGTCCCATCCCGCCTCTACTGACCTCGACGTCGACGAGGCGTAAAGTCATAAAAAAAACGATCTCAACAACAATTAAAGACTCCAAACCACAACTAAAACCTTAATTTTCACGTATTCAGAAACGTTACGTCAGTTCTAAGATTCAGGACTGTGCCTTCTTTAGGTTAGGTGCTGCTGGTGAGGGGATAAAAATAAATGATCTAAGGGATAGTAATTGTAGATGCACTATGGGAAAAACAGAAATGATAAAAAACAGATGAATCTATTTAAATAATAACGGAATTGGGTACAACTGGAAAGACAAGGGTTAAAGCTGAAAGTACCACAAAGCCAAAAATAATGGTGTTATTGGTGAACTGTAGAAGTATAATGAAAAGAGTAATATAACATGCAAACATAATAGGGATACACGAATCACAAGTGATCATAGACTCTTGATTAAAATAAGGACTACTAAACAATGAGCTTTTTCCTGAAGGTTACAGTGTGTACCGCAGAGACAGAGGAGCAATATGTGGAGGGGTTTTCATATTCGTTACCAAAGATTACTTTAGTTCTCTAGTGTTCATAGATGATGACCATGAGTTACTAGGGGCAGATTTTTTGAGGTAGTAAAAAAGAAAAAAAATCATCAGGGTATTTGCTGCTAACCGTAGTGGAAGAATGAATGATGAAGATCAGATTCTTGGAGTCACATCCACATTTCAGATGTGAGCATAGAATGGTCATTATTGGAGGGGACTTAAATTTACCAGGCGTCAACTGGGCAGGAAATAACAATAATATCACAACGGAACTTAGATTTACAAATACCTTAATAAGGGAAGGAGGTAGTACACAAGTGGTAGAGCATATTATGAGCGGCCCAAACATGTTGGATATCTTTCTAATAAAGCCTAATGAGAATCATATAGTGTGTCAGGTAACTGTAGAAATAAATGATTACAACGCAGTACTGATGGATATTAGGGGATTCAGAAAAAGAGGAAATAGATATAATTATAAAACGGCACAGACTTTAGAATTGAAGATATATTTCAGCGAAAGGTTCAGTAAATGGAAGGATGGCGCAACTACAGTGGAGGCGAAGTGGGAAGAGTTTAAGGACATAAAAAAGGGCGAGGAAATGTTTATTTCAAAGCAGGAAGTACAGAACCTAGACACTACAATAAGGAGGTGGGAAGGTTAAAGAGACTAGTGAGTCAGGAACACAACAGAGTTAAGAGACAGGAAGGCAGTAGGGAACACTGAAAACAACTAAACAAGCAATTAATAAGAGCAAAGAGAGAAGCAAAGGATGGGTTTATGAACAATGTTATTGGTGCAGGAGGACCACTGGACGATTCATCTAGAAATGTCTATGGCTATATTAGAAAACTGAGGAGAAGGGAAGGTAATCAGACTACTGTAGATAAGAACGGAGTTGAAGTCACTGAGGATTTTAAAATGCCAGAGATATTGAGTGACTGGTTTAATGAGACAACTAAGGATAATCCTCCTGTCATGGTAGGGAATGAATCAGAGGAGAGTCTCCCTAAAAGTATAAATGATGAAACTACAAAATTTGAAATATATTCACAGGAAATTAGAAGGAACTCAGGAAGCTAAAATCACGTAATAGGGCTGGTGTAGATAATATTACTACAGATGTATTAAAGATTGTGGGATACGATTTTGTACCTTAACTTGAAATTTTATGGAGTTTTGCTGCTTACCAGAGGATTGGAAAAGATTGATAGTAGTACCGGTTCATAAAGTAGGTGTTACAAATAAGGTTGAAAATTACAGGCCAATTAGTTTGACATCAGTGATAGTCAAAATAATGAAGAGACTGATACGCAACTATATCAGAAATGTCTGTGAGGAAAGAAACTGGTTTACGGATTACAGCATGTCTATAGGTTAGGATATTTATTTGGATCTCAGATGGTGGGCTATATGTAAGATATTTCAGATGAAATGGACAAGGGAGGCCAACTTGATAGTGTGGCATTAGATATTTCTAAGTCATCTGATAGAGTGAGCCATAAAATGGTTTAAAATAAATTGAAATCTATTGGATTGGATTAAAAAGTTACTTCCAGTTAGAGGAATTCTTAAAATGCAGAAATCAAAGTGTTATAGTAGCAAATACATTATCACAAGAGGTGGAAGTAAATATGGGAGTGCCACAGGGTAGTGTATTGGGACCGTTGCTGTCCACTATTCTAATGAATGACTGTGTTGAAGGGTTACGTGCAGAATTTAGGTTTTTTGCAGATGATATAATGGTATATAATAGGCTCAAAACATGTGAATACTGTGAACAACTGCATGGTGACCTGGTCAGAATATCTAAATGGGTTGGTCAGCATGGAATGAAGATAACTGCCAAGAAGACTCATCTTATTAGGTACACAGATAAAAAGCAAAACGTTAATTATGGTTATAGGGTGGGGTCAGTTTTGCTTCTTGAAGGCTTGAAGTATAAATGTCTTGGCATAACGTTTGATATCAAACTCAACTGGACAAAGCACATTGGGCAGGTGGTAGGGAAAGGTTACAAAATCCTTCATTTACTGGAGAGGATGATGAGAGGATATACCACAGAACTTAGGGAGTTGGGTTAAAAAACTTTGGTCAGACCATTGGTTGAATATGGTGATGTAGTTTGGGACCCTCATTTTTGTTATGAAATACAGAAGTTGGAGGGTGTGCAAAGAAGAGCAGCTACATATGTTTGTGAAAATTATCGCAGGACCCATTCAGTAACTGGTATGATAAAGGAGCTGGAATGGAAGTCATTGGAAGAAAGGAAAAGGTTGAAGAGAGTATTGGAATTGTACAGGGCATATATTGGTGATGGGTTTTGGAGGGATATTGGTCAAAGAATTGGGAATAGTGCATGGAAGGCAAAAGGCGACCATGACCACAAGCTGGCTCTCGATTTCATATGAGAGTATGAAAATTTTCTTTTGTTGTTAACGGTGTCAAGGATTGGAACAAATTACCAAGTGAAGTAACAAATAATTTACCAAAAACGCTTAAGGAATTTAAAATTAAAATTTGTAAATTGGAAAATTAAATAAAAATAAAATAGAAAGGGTTAATTACATTACTAGGAGAATTGCCATCGGAGTGTTAGCTCAATCGCAATTAAAAATCTATTAATATAAAAGGTAAGTGTCACATCTGACGTCACCTGTCACGGCATAACGTCAATTTATGACCTCGCACTATTACGTCACGCTATACACCATTTTTCTTGTTTATGAACTTTATTTAATAACATTTCTAAGCATACGCGAATAAATTAACTGACATAACACTTAAAGAAAAGTATGTATTTCGTTTAAATTGGCATATTAATTATCAGTTTTTTATTTTAGGAAATCATTACATGGTTTGAATGAAAGAAGTCCAAGACTAATCGCGTTCTATGTGGCCTAAACCATAATTAAATATTACGGGACATAGCGTTACTTGCTGAGATTTATTTTTAGCATCCTTCGTTTTCACTGGGGTCATTATTTCAGCCGATGTAAGCTGTCTCAACAGTTAAAATATTGATTTCCATCACAGGTAATAAGATAGGAAGATGTGATAACCTGTGAAGATTTGGGATCAACTTCATATCGCGATGCATGATGACACTGACATGCGATACAGAGAATGTATTAATTCACACATGATTGAAGCTGTGCTTTTCTAGCGGCAACATTAGCGGTGATTGTGGTTGGACTGAAATGCAACCTGGACCAAGTTGACAACTGAAGATTTTAAGGGGCGATAAATTACAATGAGCTTTATTTTACAAAAATTCTCTTTGGTTAGGCACTGGAGGGAAATAAATTACCATAACACTCCGTCAAACCCGTCATTTTTGACGGCATTTGGAGCTAGTTAATAATAATTGTCTGGTTTCGTGACAACTATCAGCCTGAAAGCGATTGTTCACTAACAATTTCACATTCAGCAGTTACACCACACACCTTTTTGACGTCACAGTTTCCAGTTAACATGGCCGGTTTCCAGAATTTAAGGCAGTTTGTATATAATTAACGTCAACAAAATTTTCAATTTCTGTTCTAACATTTTCAAGTTTGCCTTTCGTGAGCAGCTTTAAACAATTTTATCTCATGTAAAGTGCATTTTAGTTCCTTCTAAGAAGTGGAAACGCAATACAGGAAGCTACACGGCTGCTGGAAAACGTTCAGTCTTCCCTCGTATATTATTCTGTGTTATACAGCTCTCAATATTTGCAGGAAATTGCTCTTGCAAACAGGTTATCAACAAATTTCCGCCGAAGTTCGCCTATAGTTGCCATCTGAGAGACTACCATAACTTTTAAAATAATTCTAGTACTTTTAATAGGAACTAAAAAGTATAGTTATAAATGTTATAGAATAATCAATTAAGCACGGTTTACTCACCGAAACCATTGAAAGTTTAAGTAGTTAATATTCTAGTACTTTTCATGATGAATTATTGAACCTCGTGAATTAGAGATACCTTAATGTTGGTGTAGCACAATGAGAGCATAAAACCAGTAAATAAATTTTATTATCATCGTGCTCTGCCTTCTGGATGTCAAACAGACCATATTGATAATGAATTATCTTGTTCCTATCGAGCCTATTAGATGTACTTATCTTATTTACCACGAACTTCGATACTGGTAGTAGTTCAAGAATTTTTTAAAGTAACCCTATTCTCATCAGCCCAACTAAAGGAAGTACTGAAATGCCACCAACTTTCAGATGTGTTTCATCATCATTCAAGAGAGATTCGGAACTTTAACACGCTCAACAAACATTGCCATTCTCTTCTTAATAAAAGTGGGTATAAACAACATAAAGTTGATACGTTTAATTAGCAGGAGGAGATGCAGACAATCAATATGACGTTGTGTTTCTGGTACTGTCCAATCAGTATACAAGAAGAGTTAATGGTCTCTCTCTCTTTCATTTTTTTTTTTTTTTTTTTTTGCTATGTGGATTTTTGCCTCGCTCGTCGACATTGGGGTCATTAGAGGTGTGAAAAGATGGGGACAAGGAACGGGGGGAAATCAGCCATGTTATTTTGAAGGAACTATCCCGCTTTCCGCCTAGGGTGTTTTGGGGAAACCATGAAAAACCAAATCTAGATGGCCGCTCCCCCCCACCCCCCCCCCCACCCCCCTCCGAATGCGTGACCAGAGTGTTACCCGTAACGCAGCAGACATTTTAGGAGCTCGCTCTCGACCAGACAGGACGATGTGAAACGATGTAAATTAATGCAAGTGATCCTTGGTAGAAGACACTCGACAACAAATGCGATCTGTTACACCTGTGATATGGATCGGAGACGTCACAGGTCACATTGGAAAGCTTTTATGTAAGAAGCACGTCAAACCAGTCTACAAGAGTCAAGGCAATATTAGTACAAACACACAAACTCTACTGCAAACTGCAAAGTTTATGATTGCAGCTGTGGGTTGGTCTATATTGCCGAGACTGTCGACACTGTAAGCGACTGGTTACGAGAGCATAATACGAACAGGTTGGTCATTGTGATCGAGGACCGGTAGAGCGGTATGGCAAGTCAATTACAAGTAGCCAGGGATTGTTAAGAGTTGTGATTGATCCTTCGCCAGGACGTTACGTTGTTCGGATTCCACGCTAAACTTAGGTCCCGCCATGACAGAGGCGGAATTCCCCGTACATCAAAACCCTGTCATCAGGTCGCAAAAGCACAAGAATTGATTTTATTTACGACCGGTCATGCTATCGACTCTGGAAATACTAAACTTTTTTAGAAAGAAGAATGATGTAAAAGAGGTTCCAGAGGTTGCTAAACGCCTCAAGTATCATCGACGAGGACAGTGGCGTAAAGCTTCGTAACGCGTGGCACTCAGTGCTCCGAAGAGGACAACTCAACTTCCGAACCCACCAAGCTGTCCGAGCATAAGTGACACAGCTCCGTTCTGCTGATGGGGCCAGACGTGTGGATATGCAGTAGAGCGTGCGGACCTCGACGCAGCGCAGTTATGTTCCAGGAAAGGCCCTAGTATGTCGGCATTTCACACGCTAGGACGCGACAGCGTAGAACTAAAATAACGGACATTTCGTCAGCCAGGAATTTACGTTTATCGTTCTGACATAAGAGTTGCTGTATTACTACGACTTCGTCGCTGGTGCCATATCATTTTGAAAACGTTTTTAGTTTTAATGTGCTGACAAGTAACCTCTTGGTCATTTATTACAAGCGTATCCGGAAATTTTTTTTGGCTGTGAAACTGACTTTCAAGACGATACGATTTCTTCAAAAATCTGTTAAAACATTTGAAGTATTATAAACTGGTCGGCAGGAACATTAAATTTCATTGTTATACCATTTCAGATCTTGCTTAAGACTTCTGTTTAATCACTAATTGATGATTATAACTTGTAACACTATGTAGATTATAGAAGGTAGGTTTCTGACAAACTTTTTGAAGCAAGGCTTTAGATCCACCGCTGCTGGTATCACAGAAGTCAAATATATGAATAAAACTTAAAAGTATTAACACCTATAAGACGCAAAATACATAAAAGCCTTAGAATACGGCATTACTTAAGCTATTGCTTATGGTTTGAATAAGGGTCATACTTTATTATATGCTTTTTAAGGTATCTCGATGTGTCCTCCTTAATTTAAATACGGTTAAAGTTCAGTAACGCCCCGTTGTCTCAGTTGACTGGGGCACCGTGGTGGTGTCCGGCGCTGATCTGCAATTAGCTAGTTAAGAGTCCTGGTGCCGGAAGAAATCTTTACTGTCAGGACTTGGTCAGCACGGTAGGAGAGGTGGTGACGCACAATTCCCAATCACCACACTGTGCACTAAAGTCCTGGGCTGAATCCCAAACCTCTCCGCATACGACATTGTTGGTGGTAATTCGTCCATTGGATGAGGATGTTATACCTGCTTTCCCCCTTGGTGTCTTTCGGAAGAGTAGTCCTGAATGGGCCGGCACCAGGCTTCACCCTTTCCCTTCTTTATCTCTAATTTGATATAACACAAACAACACAAACAACACAAACAGCACACACACTATCACAGACACCCACACCTACAATTACACATATGAACTCATTGTGGGAAGGCAACAGGAAACCATCCCCTTTTCATCAAACTTATTTGTAGTCAAAAGAGATCTCAATGTGCCAGAGTATTGAAGATATTGTAGACATTGGCGATTCGACAGAAATGCCACTAGCTCGGGTGGTGAGAGGTAACGCTCTGGCTTCGCATTCGAGAGGACCCGCGTTTGAATCCCCGTCCGGCTATCCATATTTGGGTTTTACATGTTTTTCGGAAATCAGTCCTGGCGAATTATTCCTAAAAAAGGCCATGTTCGAATTCCTTCCCGTTGCTTCCGCCCCAATCGTTTGTCGTCTCTTGTGACCTCGACGCCAACGAGGCGTAAAACCATTAAAAAAATTATATCCGGGGAATAGTCATAGTTGCCCGCAACGGAAGGGTTTTTAGTTGGAATGTCTATTCTGTTCTCGCGTCTTAATAATTTGAGACATTTTATTAAGGGATAGTTACAAGCTGCAAGCGTTTAACACTGACACTTTGCGGACTGAGTGTAGGGAAATGTTTATTTTCATCTAACTCTCGTAACAGCTACTACAGGGGGTGGAGGGGTTGGCTTGTCTAAGGCTATCTGGCATCTCCCGTGCCTGGTCTAGTTTATATCGAGATTGTTTAAGCATTACCTGGTGACTCACCACACCTGGAGAGCATCGAATGGGCTGTACTTTCAGGAAGACGCGTTGCTACTTGCAACTAGATGTTTGGTTAATGATTTGTATGGAAAATCGAGACACGCACCACACAGAATAAATTTTAATACAGAAAAACACCTTGCGCCGTAGTATGTTAGTTAAGAAATCATGGTTTAAGATGAAAAAGAAGAAGTAGCCACTATTCCATTGAATGAAAGAAACGAACAGGCTAACATAGATCGGCTAACATGCAATCGACACACCTGATTCCCTCCACAGCCCCTGCGAGATGCATCAACCTGATGCGACAAGTTGGATTGTCTGCCTACCAAGAGGGGCCTTTCACACTACTTGGACATGACGATCCGTCGATGTGAAAGGCAAATGGGAACAGTGAATGGAACAGGCAGCATTTACGTACGTATGCTTCATTTATAATACTTAGACTACAATAACACGAAGAAATAAGAGCGATATTGATAAGAACTGAAGGAAGACGTGAAAATCGAATAGATTTATGTGTTGCACATTGCCCTACAAACGTTTTTCGTGAATGATCAGTGTAACCCTTTCACTGTATATTCAAATATCATGTGGTAAGTGTCTCTTTTAACGTTTTGGCACATTGTGTACGTTTTGAATTACAAGGAAGTGAGAAAATAAATTCCAGAGCGATAGATTTGCTTGGATTTCGGAGACGGAGGGGGAACGTGGGGTGTTATTAAGTAACAATATTCCTCAGATTATTTTTAATTTACATACTAAGAGATTGTTTCATGCTTTAATAGATGATATTTCTGAAATTTGAGAATGCAATTAAACAAATTCTTATATATTTAGGATTTTTTTTAAAAAATTGCTTTTTAATGGTATCAAATCAGTTTCTCACATTTTGTAATATCACTGCAACCCTACCGGCGAGATATTGTTGATCACTGAATTAAGCATTCCTCTTTTATAAGCAAATTCAAATGAAAACAAGGTTTCTTAGTAAGAAAATTAAAAAACTCAAAATTCTTATCTCAAGTAACCGAAATGAAATCGATCATCATGATGCAATTAGTTTTTTTCTTCTATATGAATTAAGTAACACACTTTGGATACCAAAATTTCGTGGCTGTTAATGAGTAATTTACGCCATTGCGAGAAGTGTGCAACAGAATAAATTGATACGCACAAATAACAGTCATACTGATCGGAATCTTCTCTTCGTAACTTTATTGTCATTGAAATGATTGGATTAAAGGGCCCTTGTAAACAAAGTCAAGAGACGAGAACTATGCTAATAATACATGGTTCCTTCTTCATCATTGTTTCTTCTTATACAAAATGAGAACAAGTAGTATACGTGTAACTTAAAGCTACTTATCTTCAAGAATCAATTACATTAAATGCAATTAAGGAGAATTTTACTGCACATTGTATCGTAATATCGCATAGAGAGGAGTTGTAAAATCACTGGACGCTGAGAATGGAGGCTTCTGGTGGGAGTTTGGATGGCAATACTTTGGTGTTCGATTCGTGCCGATCACGATCGTAAATGTGATGGACTGAGGCGTTAGAAGACACGGGACATTACAGACGCAGAACCTGTTTGTAACGTGTTCACTAAAACCAATGTGCTCCACCTTATTCTCATTTTTGTATCGTAAGAACGTGCATCTTCGGAATTTTTCTGATGGCTACCTCTAACGCGAAAGCAATAAAAACAGTATTACTAACAACATAAGACTGGGGATTATCATTTCCGTTGGTGTGTAGCATCTGGAACTCCTATCCACACGTTTATGCGCTTAAAGTATTTGACGAAATTATATACAGTCTCCTTGGATCAAGGAAAAATACCAGCTGAATGGAAGACCGCTATCGTAAGTCCAGTGTTTTAAAATGGTAATGTTAATGATCCTCAAAATTATAGGCCGATCTCGTTAACCTCAATATTTTGCAGGATTTTAGAACAAATCATCTATTCAAATGTCATGCGGTTCTTGGATGAAGGTGAGCTTTTAAACCCAAATCAACATGGATTAAGAAAAGGCCGATGTTGCGAAACACAACTTGCACTTCTTATTCACGACTTGTGCCGTATTATAGATGAGCAATCCCAGGTTGATTTAGTTCTGTTAGATTTTAAAAAAGCTTTCGACACTTTGCCTCACACTACACTCAGGTGACAAAAGTCATGGAATACCCTGCTAATAGCGTATCGCTCCTCCGTTTGCCCGGCAAAGTGCCGCAACACGACGTGGCATGGACTCCACGAGTAGGAAGTCCTCTGGAGAAACATTGAGCCATGCAGCCTCTATAGACGTCCATAATTCCGAAAGTGTTGCCGGTGGAGGATTTTGTGGACGAAATGATCTCTCGATTATGTCCCAGAAATGTTCGATGGAATTCATGTCGGGCGATCGCGGTAGCCAAATCATCCTCCGAAATTGTCCCGAATGTTCTTCAAATCAATCGCGAACAGTTATGGACCGGTGATATGGCTCATTGTCATACTGGAAAATTCCATCATTGTTTGGGTACTTCAAGTCCATGAATGGTTGCAAGTGGTCTCCCCGTAACTGAATGCCATGTAAACACAGCCAACACCATTATGGAGCCACCACCAGCTTGCACAGTGCCTTGTTGACAACTTGGGTCCATGGCTTCAAGGAGTCTGCCCCACACTCGTACCTTTCCATCAGCTCTTACCAATTTAAATCGTGACTCATCTGACCAAGGCACTTTTTTCCAGTCGTCTTCGGTCCAACTGATATGGTCACGAGCCCAGGAGCGCCGCTGTTGGCAATGTCGTGCTGTTAGTAATGGTACCCGAGTCGTTCTTCTGCTGCCATAGACCATTAAAGCCAAATTTCGCCTGACTGTCCTAACGGAAAGGCCCGTCGGACGTCCAACATTCATTCCTGCGGTTATTTCACGCAGTGTTGCTTATCTGTTCCACTTACAAGTCTACGCAGACGTCGCTGTTCGCGCTCATTAAGTGCCTGCGGTCGACCACTGCGTTGTCCATAATGGGAGGTAATGCCCGAATTTAGGCATTCGCGGCACACTCTTGACACTGTCGATCTCGGAATGTTGAATTCCGTAACGATTTCCGAAATGGAATGTCCCATGCGTCTAGCTTCAACTAGAGTACCGCGTTCGAAATCCGTTAATTCTCGTCGTGTGGCTATAATCACATAATCAACCTTCTCACATGAAGCATGTGATCACAAATGAAAGTCCTACCCAGGCACTGACCATTCATACAATTTGTAAGTTACACTACTGCCATCTATATATTTGCATATTGCTATCCCATGACTTTTGTCACCTCAGTGTAGGTTACTTAGGAAACTTCGTGGTTACGGCATATCTAGACAAATATGCGACTGGGTTTCAGACTTTCTGAAGGGCAGAACACAGTGTGTAATTCACGACGGTAAGCGTTCATCACTTCTGAAGTGAGGTCCGGGGTACCCCAGGGTAGCGTGATAGGGCCTCTCATATACATTAATGATTTGTGCGACATAATAAGGGGGATGATAAGATTATTTGCCGATGATGCTATCATTTATCGTGAAATCAAAATCCAGGACTACTGCTCTTTGTTAAAAGACGTTATTATGAAAATAAATGCGTGGTGTAAATATTGGCGATTGGAGTTAAACGCTAAAAAAGTGCCAAGTCATGCGTGTAAGTAAAAAGGTGACACCACTTAGCTCTGAATATACAATTAATGGTACTGTCCTTAGAACAGTAAATTCCGCTAAATACCTAGGGGTAACAATTCTTATAATTGGTCGTAGAATGAGCATATCGAGAATGTAATTGGGAAAGCAAAAATCGTATGCTCCGATTTCTAGGTCGTAATTTAAATCAATGCACTCCGGAAGTTAAATCGATTTTATACAAGTCTCCAGTGCGTCCTCACTTAGAATATTGTTGTTCTGTATTGGGTCCCCATCAAAAGGGATTAATGGCGTCATTAGAGAAGGTCCAAAGAACAGCCGCCCAATTCGTGACAGGTATATATAGTTGGAGGGAAAGCGTAGGTGCGATGTTGAAGGAGTTAGGTTGGGAAAACCTGGAACACCGAAGGCGTTGCTGTCGACAGAAGCTAATTGAAAAATTCACGACTGATGTATTTCGGAATTACAGCAAACAAATATTGCTACCAGCAACATCTATATCTCGGAATGACCGCGAAAATAAGATAAGAGAAATCAGGGCCAGAACCGATTCATTTCTGTACTCACTTTTCCCACGAGCGATTAGGGAATGGAATAGAAAGGATTTACCGGGCGAGTATACTTAAAACCCGACAGGAGTAGCTTTCGATAAAGCACTCCGGCTATCCTGATCTGGGTTTTCCATGGTTTTCCCGGATCACTCCATGCGAATGCTGGGATGGTTCGTCACATTAGCCCATGGGCGCCTCCTAGATATCCTGTATATCCGTTCCAAACTATTACCTTTTCGGATAGGTGCAATACACTCTCCGCTACACACTTTTAGTGAATAGTGGAGTAATAATAATAATAAAAAAAGTAGTGTTTATTTCAGACTGGCGGCATTAACAAATGAACTTATTACCAATACGAGTGTAGAAAATAAAGAAACCAGAGAAAAAACTATAAAATTATGCCGTTACAAGTTCTGATAACCCACTTTTTATAAGGAAAGAGACATTTTTTGTGCGGTATGATCCCCTGGCCTACTTGTTGGGCGCGGGTGCCCTGGATGGCACTGGCTGGCTGCTGCTGGGGCCGTGTTATGCCAATGAGCGCGCGGCTCGTCTGCCTGATTTACAGTCTGGCTGCGCGGCGCGCCCTTCACATAACTCAGCGCCACTTGAAGCACCTGTCTCGCCCCTACACTGACGCGCGGAGCCGGCTGCGCCACAGATCACTCACTGCTAGGCCCTGCATATATGGTACCCCGCCTCGTCTGGAGTCCAACGCGTCACCACCGTTTCATTACGGTACACCAACGAAGCGTTCAAAGTGACCAGTTGTAGCCTTTATCACTAACCTCCCAATCGTTTTTTTATTAATTTACTAATATTATCATTATTGAATTGTGTAATGTTTATTAATTATAAGTATACTTCGAGTAACTGTATTAATGCTTGTAACTTGGTTTGTAATAATGTTGGGTTTCCACAGTCTGTAGTATGTTTTGTAACCGGGGTAGCATCGTGCTGTTATCTAAGTTGTGTGGCAGTGATTGTTGATTGGGCGCCTGCACTGTAGCAGAGAGGACGCGAGCAGTGTGTGTGTGTGTGTTGTGACGCTTGGAGGAGGTTGTCTCTCCGCACACAACCTAAAATAGCTTTGAAATGTATGGGGAATTGTGTCACTGTAACATAAGTATCTCAGAAGATGTCGATGAACGTTATTAATTAAATTCAATAAAATTTCTACGAAAATAGTGAGTTTTTCCATACTATGTCAAAAAACCTCTCGATTTGTTTATCTGAGCTAAAGGCTTGTATGTGTTGAAAGAGGATAATTTTGGCTGATCTCTATATAACACGCCGTCGTCCAATGACAGGATCGCTTAGGTTGGTACCTACGTTTTGTCTCACATATCCCTATTTATAGTTTTAAAATGCCAAGTTCCAGTGAAGAAGAAGGTACACATACGTACTATTATTTCACCAAAATGCAAACGAAGAAGAAGAGGAAGTATTGGGCGCATACCTAAAATCTGAAGGAATATCAGTTGTCTAGTAATCGTTGTGCCCACTGAACGAATAGAATACCCAAATTTCATACGTTCTATAGAATTTTAAAAGATTCGCGTACCTCGGTTGTAAACATTATTTTTCCTGCGATCCACCAGCCAAATAAAAACATCAGGAAATATATATGGCAAGAGAAATAATATTAATTACGTCAAGGAAACAATTTATTACAATATCAGCATAATATTGTTAACCATTTTTATTTAAAAAAATTCATATGATGATTCAAACAAAAAAGCTAACTAAAAGTGGGAATTAAATTTTCATAATTGTGTGAAACTTTTTTGGCTGTTGCTCGGTTAATGGATTGGAGTGAGCGATCTTACAGTGACGTCTAGTTTTCATATTGATACTCGTAAATTTCATGAGTTCACACGGTATATGTTGGGAGTTCGTGTGATTATAAAAAGGTTTTTCATCGGCTACGCTTTCCGCCCCTAACGTAGCCGCCTTATTATAACCCGGTAATCATACTGAGTGCAGTGGACCTACAGTTTAACATCGAATCTGAACCCTGGAGGCATTCTGGCGTACTACACATTTCACAGCAAGCTGTGCCAGAGGTAAAGGTCAGGTTAACGACATCTGAACACCCCCGCCGAGACAGGGATTCGAACTGTATATCTTTTGATCTCCATTCAAATGACCACTAAGTCACCAGACCGCTCTGTATGTTGACGAAGAGATATGACTTGCATATTGTAAATCTATTTCTTGTGTTATGAAGTCGATAGGGTTAATTCCAAGTGTTTCATCGATTAAGACCAAAGTCCTTCATTCAAATGCTCTCAGTTTCGCTTCTGTCATAAGCGTGACACCACCCCCCTTTTTTTTCAACAGCTAATGAGTTTGTATTTATCCTTCTTGCCCTCCAAATATTCGGCGAACTACACACGTAAATCGGCTATACGGGTGGCAGGGGCCGTGTGGAATGCAATGGGTGGTTTTTTAGGCTGAGGGAGGAAGACCCGAAACACCGGAAATAAGTTCCCCCAAAACTTTTAAAGACAGCATGAACGTTTTTCGTAAAGACAGATTACATTCTCATGGAGGTGGGGTATTTATAGCTGTGAGTAAATTCCTCCCATGTAATGAAATAGACGTCGATACGATCTGTGAAATCATATGGATTAAACTCATTATTGCTGGGTCAAAACTCGTCATAGGCGCCTTCTACCGTCCACCCGATTCTGATATAGCTATCGCCGATGAGTTAAGAAATAATGTAACTAGTATAGCTAGCCGTTGTCAGGGTCATGCTATGATTCTGGGAGGCGACTTCAATCTGCCTTATTATCGAATGGCAAAATTACGTTCACATTACTGGTAGCAAGGATAAGGCAGCTTATGAAGTAATTCTCGATTTGTTGTCACATAATCATCTCGAGCAGCTAGTTAATGAACCTAATAACGGTAGCAAAAACATTTTAGATTTGCTGGTTACCAACAGGCCAGAATTATTCACCGACTTTCAACGACCACAGGAATAAGCGATCACAAAGCGGTAATTGCGACTATAAAATTAATGACCATGCGAAAGGGGGGAAAGTACGGATTGTATACAGATTCAGTAAGGCCTGAAAGGAGTGTTTTAGAACCTACCTGAGGAATAATTACCATAATTTCAAGTTATACCAAGTGAGTTTTTTATCTTGAGACAACTAAATATCTCGAAAACTACAAATCCGATCAAAAAAAGTGGGTAATAAAAATTGTTCGTCTCGACGGGGGACATCCGATG
Source organism: Vandiemenella viatica (assembly GCA_031002005.1). NCBI lineage: Eukaryota > Metazoa > Arthropoda > Insecta > Orthoptera > Morabidae > Vandiemenella > Vandiemenella viatica. The sequence goes on from JARYHS010013630.1 coordinate 146,750,956, forward strand.
ATACCAAATTTGACTCCCCACCCCCACCCCCTAGGGGTGGGGGAAGGGGGAGAAAAAAAACTTAAATAGGAACCCCCATTTTTTATTGCAGATTCTGATTCCCCGGAAAAAACTACCCCTATTTGACCCCCAATTCGAGTCATTTTGGTCGATAGATGGCGCTGCATTTCTCAGAGTTTTCTCATTACTTGATGTACTTCCATTGCGTTCACATCGTCGCTCATTTCTCAGAGTTTTCTCATTACTTGATGTACTTTCATAGCGTTCATAACATCTCTGATTTATTTACTTCGTTCTGTTGCACGTGTCAATGAGAATGCAGGCTATAACGTTGCAAGAAAAAATTGAAATGGTCTACATTTATGGAGAATGTCGCAAGAATATCGATAATGCTGTTGATCTTTATGCTCATCGTTTTCCAGACCAGCCTCGATCGCGCGCTTCTTTTTACCGTATTATCCAACAGTTCACTCAGGAGGGAAGTGTGCACACAAACAAACGAAAGCGGCGAAGGACGATAGCTGGAGAAAATAACGAAGTTGCAGTTTTAGCTGCAGTGGCTTATAACCCTCACATTAGTACTCGACAAATAAGTCGTGAATCAGGAATTTCTCAGACTACTGTTTGTCAGATTTTGCATCGTAGAAAATACCATCCGTTCCATGTTTCGTTGCATCAAGAACTTCACGGCAATGATTTCGATAATCGATTGACATTTTGCCGATGGTCGCTACAGAAAATACAAGAAGAACCCCATTTCTTTGCTCGAGTACTGTTTTCGGATGAATCCACTTTTACTAACCACGGCACCATTAATCGACACAACATGCATTATTGGAGTGTGGAAAACCCGCATTGGTTACGCCAAGTTGAACATCAGCGTCCGTGGAATGTAAATGTTTGGTGTGGGATAATTGGGGACAAACTTATTGGTCCACATTTTATCCATGGACATTTCAATGGGGAGAAATATCAACAACTCTTAGAGGACGTACTGCCAACATTGCTTGAAGACGTACCCTTAGACGTGCGACAAACAATGTGGTTTCAACATGACGGTTGTCCAGCACATTTTGCTGTAAGATCGCGGGAAGTGTTAGATCGTCTGTACAATCGTCGATGGATCGGAAGAGGAGGTCCAGTGCCGTGGCCTGCAAGATCACCAGATCTCACTTCGCCTGATTTTTTTTTATGGGGATACTTGAAGAATGAAGTTTACAGTGAAGTGCCAACAACGCCTGAAAACATGATTGAACGAATTACCAACGCTTGTCAAAAAATCACGCCGGATATGCTTCTTAGTTGCGTCGAATCATTCCAAGAGCGGGTAAATAAATGCATCGATGTCGGTGGTGATATTTTCGAGCACTTGCTTTAGAATTGTTGTTAGAAACAAACACGTGAGAGGCGAGGGGACTCACCAAAAACAAGCACCCCGATGGTGAGAGGCGAGGGGACTCACCAAAAAACAAGCACCCCGATGGTGAGAGGCGAGGGGACTCACCAAAAACAAGCACCCCGATGGTGAGAGGCGAGGGGACTCACCAAAAACAAGCACCCCGATGGTGAGAGGCGAGGGGACTCACCAAAAACAAGCACCCCGATGGTGAGAGGCGAGGGGACTCACCAAAAACAAGCACCCCGATGGTGAGAGGCGAGGGGACTCACCTAAATCTAGCACCCCAAAGGGAACAGAAAATTACTACGTCCACGTCGTTGTTCCTGGGTAACGCAAAAAGTAATGTTTGACTTTCGCTATCTGCTAAAGAATTTGCATCAGTGCATTTTGAAATAATGTCCATTCCCATCCCTCAAGTTTGGAGGTGGGTGGTGTTATTGAATAGTTTTGAAAAAATATCAATCACATTAACTTGTATTTTGCTGATCTGATGTGTATTTCACGAGATATCCTCATTTTTAAATGAATTTTTGCTTATTTTGATTTTTGTCGATTGCAGCGCCATCTATCGACCAAAATGACTCGAATTGGGGGTGAAATAGGGGTAGTTTTTTCCGGGGAATCAGAATCTGCAATAAAAAATGGGGGTTCCTATTTAAGTTTTTTTTCTCCCCCTTCCCCCACCCCTAGGGGGTGGGGGTGGGGAGTCAAATTTGGTATCATCGGATGTCCCCCGTCGAGACGAACAATTTTTATTACCCACTTTTTTTGATCGGATTTGTAGTTTTCGAGATATTTAGTTGTCTCAAGATAAAAAACTCACTTGGTATAAGGCACACCGTTGAAGAGATGTGGCATCGATTTATACGTATAGTCAGGAAAGTATGGAAATACATATACCGAAGCGGACAATAAAAGGGGGACATGATCCACCGTGGTACACATGCGAAGTCAAAAGATTACTCAAAAAACAAAGGAGGATACACGCACGCTCAAGAAGGAAGGGGTGTCACAGCGATTTAGAAACATTAGCTGAGTTAAGAGGACGTATTAAGAATGAAATGCGTGAGGCCTTCAACGATTTCTATTCCAACTCTCTCTCTAAGAGTCTCACAGAAAACCCAAATAAATTTGATCGTATGTACGAAAAGTCAACTGTACCAACAGCAATATTCCAACACTAATTCGTGAAGGTTCCGAGGTTAATGAAAGCCGCGAAAAAGCTAACTTACTAAATACTATATTACTGATGAAAAAATATGGATAGTATTCCCGTTTTCCCACGCCGTGTTGAGTTGGTGATGGAATAATTACGAATAGATACTACAGGTAGCATAAAGCAATTATAGCTCCTAAAGTGGGGCAAAGCACCGATTCCGGATGGAATTCAAGTAAAAGTATTTTCAGAGTATGCTGCGGAATTCGGACCATTTCTGTCTTATATATTCAGTGAATTCTTAGAAGAGCGAAAAGTACCTTCAGACTGGAAAATCGCGCAAGTAACTCCGATTTTCAAGAAAGGTGATCGAAGTGATCCTGGAAACTACCGTCCAATATCTATAACATCTGTTTGCATTAGAGGTATGGAGCATATTATATGCACGAACATCATGAATTTTCTAGATGAAAGTAATTTGCTTACAACGAATCAACACGGATTTCGGAAGAAAAGATCATGTGAAACACAGCTGACCCTATTCACACACGACGTAATGGAAGTTATTGATACAGGTTCACAAGTAGATGCAATTATTTTAGATTTTCAGAAAGCATTTGACTCTTATCACACAACCGCCTTTTAGCGAAGCTTCGAGCGTACGGTATATCGAATCAGCTTTGTGAATGGATAAAGGATTTTCTAACTGGTCAGTCGCAGTACGTCGTCGTTGAAGGAGAAAGTTCTTCTAATCTAGATGTTACATCGGGTGTTTTTCAAGAAAGTGTAATCCCACAAAAAACAATTCTTGTAAAAATAGGCCAATTCTCGTTTTCGTGCAGTGACAAAAAGTTATGAGACCTTCCTCTGAGCCAAGTCTACACTTTTCAGTGTATATTCACTTCACTTTATGAAACAGAATGGTTTCTCTCGGTATCATATATCGTTTATTTAGGATAAAAAATCTGATGACTTGGCCATAATGCACGAACACGAGACTTGGCCTATTTTTACAAGAATTGTTTTTTGTGGGATGTCATTTCTTTTTGTAAGTTTATCGCTTATCCTGAATTGCCGCTCAAATGTAATGATTCCACTTGAAAATTGGTTAATAGGAACATTTCAGATTTTAAGACATAAATATACGTTTACCAACAATGCCCCAATCTTAAAACAATTGATGTGACCAGTAGCCGAGCAATGCAGATTGCCACTAGATTAACTACCACCATAAATAAATTACTAGTAACTTCCAAACTAAGCATAATACTAAAGTAAAATTTAAGATGTCACTTAAAATTGCTTATCTCTTTGAATTAAAAAATTCTCAGCTATGTAGCTTCATCGGGAGAAAAGCAATTAAGCCGCAGATATGTACCAGAATTTTTCATATTTGGGATTGTAATTAAACAAATAGGGGAGAAAACTCCAATATTAGACTTTTCTCATGATATTGGGGTGAAATCATATATGTGTACCAAATTACTTGTTTCTGGAATGACTGGAGGTACAGTGGGATTTTGATATCGGGGCGTCGCACAGTAGGCCAGAATCGCAAAAAGCTGGCCAAAATATAAAAAGTTGTTCAATTTGTACCAAAGTTAGTATGTAAAGGTTATCGAAGTTGCTTATTAAGAATATAATATCAAAAAGTGAAAAAAGAAAATGGCGGATGCAAAATAGCGGACAAATATTGCTAAAAGCCATTTTATTCCTATAAAAGTAATTTTGTGGAATTATCGAGGTTGCTAGAGTTGTTCAATTTGTACCAAAGTTAGTACGTAAAGGTTATTGAAGTTCGTGATTAAGAATATGGTGGAAAAAAATGACGGATCCAATATGGCGGACAAATATTGAAAAAAGTCTTTTGATTCATATAAAAGTAATTTTTTGGGATTTATCGAGATTGATGATGAAGATTATGACTTCAAATATTAAAAAAAAATGGTGAATCCAAAATGGCGGACAAAAATTGGTAAATTTCTTTTATTTATATAAACGTCAATATTTAGAGGTTGTTGTAGTTAAAATATAAGTTAAAAAAATGGAAAGCTCGAGAGAAGTAACAAGTAGAGGATAGAAGATAGTATAAAATATTACAAAAAAGTATTTTATTTCAATTACAGTTTTTCAGTTAGTAAATTGTTTGTGACTGTAATTAAAAGTTGTTGTTTTCTAATTCTTTTTTGTCTTCATTATATTCTTCTTCTGCACCTTCAGCTGAATCATCATCCTCTTCAAAGACTGTTTCTTCATCATCTACATCGGAATCTTCATAATCTTCCGGCACAGGAACTAAGAGGGCAACGGCTTCTGACGGCAAACTCTTCATTTTGTTTGATGATTTGCGCAGAGAAGAAATGTTGAAGTCTGTGGTTGCCAACAATCTCCTGAACATGTCTTCCATACTCTTAAGTCCGGAAAACTTTCGAGAAAAACTTATGCGATATTGCTTTACCAACTTATTGGTTGATTCCTGAGCATCCACAGACAGTTCATATAATTATTAGTTTATTAATACTTACTTCTTAACACGTGTTTGAAAGCGTTAAAAAGTAATTCCACAAAGTATGTAGAATATTTGTATTTCAAAAAAATGTACTTTTTCAGAATTATTATTGAAAAAATTAACTTAATATTAATAATTTCATTTTAAAAAATTACCAAACATTTTGAAAGCGTCGCTTAAAACGTGGTTCAAAGCCGGAGTTTGTACTAGTAGGTGGATTTGAAGGTTAATTTACTAAGGTAATAATATATATTTGCGGACATAGTGCAAAAGAAAGCGGAATATCGTGGAATTCGTAACTTATCTCTATTTTTTTAAGCACATATTAAAATTTTCTCACGCATTTTCCGGTATTAAGTTAATTTAAAAAAATGTATGTAATTAATGATTTAATAATGACCTAAAAGTATTTTATTTATTACATACTTCCTGTAACACAGTCCATATTTAAAATATTCGTTTCACTTACACAGAACACAAATATTTATCTTTAACAACAAGACTATTTTTTAGCCTGGTAGGCTGCATGCACCGCTAGCAATGAAGTGCCGACTTTGACATGAAATACAAAGGAGGAAATGAACAATTGATCGTCCAAACAATCGGTATTCAGTAGTTCCAACGTTACTGTAGCAAACCTGATAGTCGAAAATTCCCATCCAGAAACTTTTTTCTTCCTTTTTGGCCACGTTTTCAGGATTCTGGCCCACTGTGCGCCGCCCTCCCGAATACGAGGCCAGAACGCTAACCGTTACACCACCACACTCGGTGGCGCTATAACCGACCGCCGCCGGCCACTAGGTCTGAACCATCACATAGCCTTTCTAAAAAAAATTCCAACTTCATTTCTGCAGAGGACACTGGACCACCCAACAGCTGATGAGTATGGTCGAAAATACTACAAGAGACTTTAACTACAGAGAGTACTGTGGCCTAGTCCTATTAGACATCTCCAGGGCCTTCAATTCGGTCTAGCACTCTGGAGTCCCGCTATGGCTCTATGTGCAGGGATTGCCTGGACGATACGTTAAACTGCTGAAATTATACCTAAAGGACCGTTCATTGAGGGTTAGAGTAGGAAACATCCTCTCATCCAAACGAAGAATCAAGACTGGTGTGCCACAGGGATCGGCCTTGGGTTCAGATGTTATATTCTCTCTACACGGCCAATGTACCACCTCAAGATACTGCAACCTACGCGGATGACACAGCCTACTGCACCCGCAGCTACAGCAAGGCGATTGTTATCCGGCGCCTGAAAGAAATACTGCAAAAGGCTGAGGCCTGGGCGAGGTGGTGGTGAATAGAAATAAATCCTGCCAAAACTCAAGTCATAATCCTAACCAGAAGGACGGGACCACGGCTGCACCAGCAGACAGACCAGCAACTTAAATTATGTGATAAAACAATACGCTGGACAAAATATGTACGATACGTAGGAGAAACACTGGATTACAGGCTTACTTGGAGTGCACACACCGAAGACTTACGTAAACGTGCCAGCGCCAGACTACAAGCACTGTACCCCTGCTAAACAGGGACAGCCAACTCACAGCGTCCATAGGTGTACGAATATACTGTACACTGGTAAGGCCAATACTTGAATATGCCAGCCCAGTATGGGGACACACAGCCAGGACCAAACTCAACAGAACTCCAAATGATTCAGAACCGAGCCCTGAAGAGAGCCCTACGCCTTAATTGCAGATTTCCCACTAAAGCCATCCAAGAAGCAACAAGGTTACCTATGCTAGCAGAAAGATTCAAGAAACTAGAGATTAAATTCTATAAAGCTGTTCAACAGTCACAGAAAACCCTTATAAACAAGCAGGGGATATATCCTATGTGGTCTGTACCGCATGTCGGACACTAGTTGCCAGTACTTCAATCATAAACACCTCATGCCACAACTAATCATGCCACAAACTTAAGACACAGCAAACGACGCCACAAACCAAAGACAAACCCAAACTGACGTTTCAACCCTTCTCAATAACTGGGAGTAAACGTCGAAAGATAAAACATCGTATATATACTGCCCAACGAAAGAAAAGGGCAGCAAATGGCATGGCTGCTACTAACACCACTCGGCCGGCAGACGCCGAGGCGAGTGGATCGCTCAGGCCACCCGCGCCTACATCTCCCCCGCCGCAGATGCGTTCGGCTGATGCGCTGCGCAGCGCTGCGCTGCGCCAGCTGGCGCAAGCAGTGACCGGCGCCATTAAGCAAATTCCCGAGATGGTCGCGGCAGCGACTGCACAAACCGAAGCTACCGCAGCAATCCACCATCAGCAACTGTCGCCGTAGAGCGACAGGCACCCCTACTCAAGTCAAGCCAACGCCTTCGGAACAATAACGCTCCAAATGGAAGGAAGTACCGAATAAAGCAAAAACAAAACAACAAAAACGAAGTAAGGTGATTCCGAATCGGCAAGAACTTCCTACAACGAATTTCCTTGCTCAAGGTGTAGGGAAGAATGATGGAGCCACGGTATGGGTATACCTGGGCCATATGGAAAAGGACGAATCGCTGAGAGAATGTTGTTTGGGTACTCAATAGTCTTCTTGTTTTTCTTGTTGAAACCAGTTACCATACAAGAGCAGAAGTAGCAGTTGTCGGCAAGATTCCATTGCTCCCGCCAAAACATAGGGATGCAAAATCATAATGACTTCTTCTTTCCTGCCGCTCACCGTCGTAAATCTTCTACACACGCTGAACACACGACCTGTGGTTTGTTGATGTTGCCTAGTTTCACTACAAAATAGCAGTAATGTTCCTTCGCTTTTTAACTACAAGTTCACTAAAAATCTATACTAATATTATAAATGCGAAAGTAACTCTGTCTCTCTCTGTCTGTCTGTTTGTTACGTTCTTGGGCTAAACGGCTAATCTGATCGTGATGAAATTTGACAAGGAGATACGATTTGGCATTAGGATGGACATAGGATACTTTTCTGGGTAAATGGTACATATTGTCATGTAATTTCGAAAAATTACCGAAATGAACATAAAACGACGCTAAGAATGTGTAAAACTCTGTAGTTCCATACAGTATCGCTGCATGGTAGCTCAGTGGTTAACACGCTGGCGTACCAATGCTTGGACCGTAGTTCCGGTTCAAATGCCGATGGAGGCAAATGTTTTTAAGATTGGTTTTTGATCTTATGAGCCGTGGCTGGACGGTCAGTTTTCAGATTCCATATTAAACAGTAGATATCACAAATTTAGGGTGAAATGCTTGGCAAATCGTACGCGGTCTAACAATGCTGTAGTTAGACACATTTTTACGCTGTATTGATCACTAGCCGTTGTTTCTCTTGCAGTCAATGTGTATGTGTGACCTGCACTAATAATATTATATATGCGAAACAAAGTCTTTTACCGATATTGATTGAATTTAACATGGAAATACTTCATATCTGTAGGAAGGACACACGACATGAATAA